>PNEQ01000318.1:10267-47852 GCA_003012365.1 Medauroidea extradentata
TATGTTGTTTTTAGGCTGGCAAACGTAAAACATAATATACAGATTACCGATTGTTTCACATCATTTCGGCAATGATACTCAAAATAATTTCCAATACTTTTGAATGTGTATATACTCAAAACGGGCAAACGCACGCATATTATGCAACCAAATATGCAACTTGGCGGCGAGAACCTAACTCTGATGCCACCTGTTGGTGAGTTTTGAACTGTCTGAAGCACGGAGCAAGCTGTATCGACCACGGCGACTCAAGGTCGACGATAGCGTCACATAATTCTCTCGCCAATCGAGTCTAATTATAATGTATGTATGAATGTCAATAAGATCATAAGTAAATATTTTGAAGTGTATTAAATACAGACAGGTCGAGTTCGTCATATGTTATTTCACAAATGTTGTACTCAAATAGGAAAATACACTGAACTACGTACAATAAATCGCTACCAACCATACAAGCAGTAAAGTAACTCTTGTTAGTGGTGCTGTATATGCAGTAACGGCTAGTGATTTTTTTCAAAGGTTAAATCTTTAGTGCTCACTTTATTCCGAATGGCCTATACATGCATATTTACATATACATGCAATTTATGTGTGTGTATGTGTGTATGTTAATGTGTGTATGTGTGTATGATAATGTGTGTATGTGTGTCTCTGTGTCTGTCTCTGTCTCTCTCTCTCTGTCTGTCTGTGTCTGTCTGTCTCTCTGTGTCTGTCTGTCTCTCTGTGTCTGTCTGTCTCTCTGTGTCTGTCTCTCTGTGTCTGTCTGTCTCTCAATGTGTCTGTCTGTCTCTCAATGTGTGTGTCTGTCTCTCTGTGTGTGTGTCTCTCTCTCTCTCTCTCTCTCTCTGTGTGTGTGCGTGTGTGTGTGCGTGTGTGTGTGCGTGTGCACGTGTGCGTGCGTGTGTGTCTATATATATATATATATATATACACACATATGCAGGGTGAGTTGGGAGGAAAGGGCAATACAATAGGACATGATTGTACTTGTCATTGTGATCAAAAAAGATCATATGAACATGGGCTCAATATGTGATGATTATCAAGATCGCCTCATTTGAATGAAAAACACTGATAACCTTTAAATGTATCTTATTGTTTTATTTTTGTGCTTTTGTGTTCTCATTTCAGTGACAAGGAGATTTTAATAAATTATGAATCACACACCTTTCTCTTTGTATTTCAATTTTTGTCAAGTTGGCAGTGGGTTACCATGGAAACATGGTAGTGGCAGCTTTATTATTTTGTGGACCGTGAACTTGAACGCTATTATTTTAATGGTGTTGTCTTTGTTTTTACATTTGTTTTGTGATACTGACAGTGTGAATTGGACCTTTCAAGGCCACACATCTTCACAAATGCAGAGTAGGTATGTTGACGTGCTGATTGTTTATGGCTTCTGGAATTGTAGTTCCACTGCAGCTGTAGAAGAGTACCCCTACCGTTTTCCCATGCAAAGAATTCCTGACCGAAGAGTGTTTTCCGGGATTTGTAATACATTACGGGAGAGTGGTTCGCTTCCTAGTGCTCATGTGAGTTTGAAAAATACATGATAGAGTAAAAATATGGTAGTTAATATGCAATTTGCTTAGTTTATTTTAATCTCCTTGTCACTGAAGTGAAAGCACAAAACTAAAACAAAAAGATACATTTACAATTTTTCAGCATTCTTCATTCAAACGAGGCTAGCTCGATAACTGTCACATATTGACCCCATGTTCACATGAACTTTTTTGATCACAGTGACCCATACTATCATGTCCTAGTATATTGCCCTATACTCCCGCCTCACCCTGTATATTTATATACACATATGTATACATGAATATGTATATATTTATGAAAAAAAATATATATACACACATATATATATATACACACACACATACATACGTACGTACTGTAAGGCACTTGGCCGGGCCTACCCATCCTTGTTTGTTCTAAAGTTTTTTTTTTGTTTCTCAATGAGTCTTTAGATTTAGCGATAAATCTATACGTGTCTGTAAATTATGGGGTGAGCCTTCTTTCCTTCCCCGGCATCAGTATGGGCCTAATAGGACCTCGCAATGCTTTATAGTGTGTTGGGTTTGTAACTAGCAATGATAAGAGCCATGCCCGTGGTGGATTGCCCGGCTTACTGGTATCAGTGCATCGAAAGTACCCATGGTGGAGGTAGTTAAAGGGACACATGTTGGGATAGGATAAATGTATATAAATGACCTGGACTGAACAACTGCGATTGTTCAACAAGACCATAGAAAGAAGACCTAAAATAATGAACTCTAAACTGGTAATGAACCTTAGTACACTGTAATTAAATGTTAATCTAATTACGTGCGGTGGACCAAACCATTAAGCTGTTTATTTGCCTTTGTTCAGGTAAATGAGAGCACCCCAGAGGGATTTAAGTGTTATGAAAGATGTTGTTTGTTCAAATTTCTCGGGAAAGGTTATTTTTGAGAGTGAAAATGTAACTGATATTTGGGGAGTATTGCCCGTAACCTATATTTTAAGGCTGTTTGGTAATTACTGGTAAGAGATCGTAAGCAAAACAACATGGGTTGCTCTCAAGAGTTGCGCACGTGCGTTTCCGGAAGTGGCGGGCCTGGGCGAGTTCCGGCGAACTCGCCAGCCGAGGCCGCTGAACCCCGAGAGAGGCTATCTTAGCTGGGAGGTCAAGGTGTGCGGACATGCATGAGGCGGCACCACGCTACCACGTGGTGAAATATATCGCCATGCATCGGCATGGTAGGCTGAGTTTTTGCAGATGTTAAGCCATGCCTGGCTTTAATATGTGAATATTAGGGCGTTTGAATAAGCATTTATTGCTAGCATAATTTTTGTTGGTCGAGCCCACCGCGTCTATGTAACAAGCACGTTATAAGCACTAAACTTTGGAAAAGTCAATTGAAAAAATAATTAAGCCAAACGTTTTCTATTTCTTCTAGTATTAAGAGTTAACTCGGTGTGCGAACCGTGAACTGCTAGCTTGTGTTAAAACCTTTTTCGAACCCATGTGCCCAATATACTGAGTTAAGAACTTGTGTTCTGCCGACGAGCAGATAGTAGTCGAGGTGCCATACCTTCTTCCACAAACGTTCATGGATGACGTGTACCTACGGTTCCTTGAAGGCGTACTCCAAGGTTTCTTGCAGGATATGCCACTGCATGTGCGTCAAAACATGTGGTTTCAACACGACGGCGCATCAGCTCATTTTGCACTTGCGGTCCGACATCATCGGGACCAACAATTTGGGCTACAGTGAATAGGTCGTGGTGGCCCGATTGCTTGGCGTCCACGTTCTCCCGACTTGACCCCACTAGACTGCAACCTGTGAGGTCACATGAAAAGCATGATTTATGAGACCTCTGTAAAATCCGTGGAAGACCTACTAGCACGAGTGATGGCTGCAGCAGATGTTTGAGGACCAGAAATTGGTGATTGAGTATAGCACTACATGATACGGAAGTACCGCATCTGTGTTGAAGTCGGTGGTCGTCACATCGAGTCCCTTTTGTAACTGGTTCCAGACAACAGCCAACAGGAGTTGGAGAGAGCAATGTGTGTCGTAGTATTTTGCGTGTTGTGGAAAAACGTTACGTTTCCGGACACGAGTTCCTGTGCTAAACTTATTTGCCTTGGTCTCCACTAAAAGTCCTCAAAGCCTGTAAGGGAAATTTTGCCACAACCTGTATATATATTTCTGAAAATATATTTATATACATATATGAATGTGTATATATGAGTACATATATATTTATATATTTAAATACATAAATATTTTTATGTACATATATATTATATGTAAAACAAAACCAGCCAGCTTTGTTAGTACCAATAATAAAGTTACTAGGGTAAGTAAATTTGAAATTCCCGCCTAATGTTATTTCAAATTGCCCGCCTTAAGGTTAGTTAAGGTTCACACCCACTAGGTGTGCTGCTAACATAGTTATTATTGCCAACATGGAAAATACCCTTCTATAACTCCGTCTGCATTCTATGACTTCTTGTACACCACGGTCGTAGAAGTACAGGTCTGGACACTCGCCTATCTACCAATGATACGGAGTTGACCCCGTTATGGCTGAAAGTGCCACTAGCAGTTTCATTTTATGCATGTGTAAACTGAATCATAAAACGTGTAATTACAGTTTTATTCTTATATAATTCTCACATTAAAAACCAATAAAATTTTAGTCATGGTCGACAGAGTTAAATGGTAGTAGAAACAATAAAAAGTAAGGCACAAAAATATTAAAACAATGCACTTAAGACCATAAATTGCTACATATTGAATAAGTGTCTAGATTATTGTAACATAAACGTGCTTAGTCAATTTGTCAGCTCCGATTTGCAGCTCTACACCTTGCACCACAACCCCTCTTGCTCTCTACTGATGTACCATTTGATTACCATCTCCTTCAGATTTGTATCATTCAATAATTTCAAACATTTCCTAAAAAAAATAGTTTTTTTCCAGGGCCACTTTACTACAATATGAGGCCAGGGGCAACTTATATGTGAGTTGCAGTGATAATGTGCGCTTGTAAGCCTTCATACTTTCTTATACGTGGATTCTCTATGTATTGAAACCTGATGGATTGAAATACCTGCATCCATGGAACACATTCTGGGGCCGATTAATTTATTTTACAACATTTTAAGACCATATCCATTGAAATCCCTCATGTATTGAAATTTTTTGTCAGTCCCATGAGAAACGGTGGATAGAGAATCCACTGTACTAATATGTTGGCTACGTCATGATCTGACTTCGAGGTGTCAATGATGTCTTTACTACGTACACACACTTTTTTACACTCAAAATACATTGCAAAGAAACCATCAAGGTTAATGGGAACTTAATAAATGCACTTTCATTTTAAATTATAACTCATCTAACTTACATTTTTTGTTTAAAAGCTAGGCCAGGGGCAAAAGCCCCCTTTTGCCCTCCCCCCTCCTTTTCCCAATTGACTAGGCCCTGGTATTTTCTACATAGCACTGTCCTCCATAGCTTAGTAAGTTAGGCCCCAGTTTACGGTGTGAGAGGCCCTGAGTTCGAATCCTGATTTGAGCATGGAAGTTTTGTTCTTTTACCTCACTTCACCCTCGTCAGCTCTTAAGACCTCGTTAAAGGCCTTTAAAACCCTCTCCCCACCTTTTCTATATCACAGTGCAAAACAATGGCTTTTAATTTTTCTTTTTTAATGCCTGGAACAATTTGTTTTGCTATCCCCAATTCATCGCAAGTACCAGAACAAAATAAATTTCCATTTAAGTGCCATTGTAACCCGTAGTTACCGTCGGTTTCACAATCACCACGCTGAGATATTTATGACGCATGTCCGTACCTGGCTCATGCAACGAAGATGGAGGAAAGATAAAGAAATGAGGTCGGTCAACTGAGTTGCATCTCCACTCGCGCGCCTCGCTAGCAACATTTAACCACACAGAACTTGCCAAATATTTTACAGTGGGATTATTAAAGGCTGAGTAGCGATGAACAACTAGGTTACAAAGCTTAATACTGTTCTAAAATATAGTGTGATAGATTTAAATTAAGTAGACACCATTTTCGTATGCCTTGTAACCAAAAAAAATTTAACTGAAATTAATGTTTTTTTTTTTTAAATACTGTCCGAGTTATCTGAAATCCGGGACATCAAGGTCCGGGTTATCGAGGGTTCGCTGTATTTGTTTCACTGTACAGTAAGGGTTAACAGTCAGAGCATTTGAAGTGCAGTTGTCAAAGATAGGTAATTTCATCATGTTAACAGTTTCTATAATACAGAATCTAAGGTCCCTTTTCTCATTTATTGTTTTCTTTTTCAAATTAAGGAGTAATGTAGATCTTCAGTACATTTACCTTAAATATTATTATTTACTCATTTACACTGCAGCACATGGAATGAAAATGTTATTTCGTTAATAACCTGCGGCCTCTTGTGTGCAGGGACGAAGCCAGCGGGGAGGGGTCCAGACCCCCCCATCCCTTCGCAACACATAACTTTTTTTTTATTTAATCTAATCATTATAAAAGTGCTTGTATGACTCCTCACGCACATGGGAGCAGCTCAACTTACATTGTATGTACACACAATTCAAATACATAAGAGAATAATACTAACTAGACAGCTGGCCTATGTTTGTGTAACAAGTAAAACGTGGTGTTTCCTAACTCGGCCACTAGATGCCAATACTAGTCCACTATTGCATTCTTCGAGTGGCGTAATCACCAGAGCCTGCGACTAGATGCCACCATTGTCGCTTGCCTTGCAGCCCACAGTTCGATTTTGTTATTTTACGATCTGCGTATTGGCTTTAGTCTCTGTCGAGTGTCGGCCCATCAGACGTCATGGATAAGTTTGTTACGAGGAAGAAAAGAAGAATTGAAACTGATTATTCTCCCACTCTGGTAAGACACTTTCACAAAAATTTTTCATAATTTCGTAATTGTACTGTACTGTATTTGTTTGCTAAGTCAACTCATTAGAAATGACACCTGTTTCTAAAACAGGAGTGCTTCAATTCATACACGTTTAGGCCCATTCTACAATGCACGGGCACGTAAGAAAACCTACACGGAACACGCAAGCCATGTGCCAAACCAAAATAATTTTAAAAGTAAGCCAGAAGCAATATTATATATGGACGCTAATCAATAACGTTTTGTGTATTTTAAAAAGTAAGTTATATTGCACTGTTATTGTTTTTACGTGCATGAACACGTGTACTGTTTGTCTGTGGTATTTACAAAGTATTTTAACATTTATTTAACAATATTTACACGAAATGCGAGAGAAAATAATATTAATGTTATTGGGCACATAGACTTAATTTAATATACAATGAAAAAAGACTAAAAGTAACACAATTCCTTGATCTTTTACCAACTGAAGGTACTCAATATTTCAACACAGAAATGGCTTAAATAACACCATTTTATACCTAAAAATCCAGAATTTTCCAGGGGAGGGCCCTCGGACCCCCCGCTTTAAAAGGGGAATGGGTGAATGTTGGACCCCCCCTCCCCTCCTTATAAACAAATCCTGGCTATGGCGTTGTTGTGTGTGTCGCAATGAATTCTTAAAAGTAGCCAATTGAGTGAGCATAAGACATGGTGGTGGCACAAAGTAGGCGTAGGACCCAGTGACTTATTCTCTACTTGACGAGTGGTAGTCAAACTTGGGCCAGGTGTAATCACTGGTGTTTTTTGAATGACAGATTTTTTACTTTATGGATCCAGACTATAACAACTCGCCTAAAAGAAGGTCTCAAGAAGACGTCGCTCCTTAGTGAAGATTCTAACTGGCGGATGCTACTCATCGAACAGGCCCTGCCTTTGGGCGCGGAGGTGATTTGAGAGGGCTAATTAATTGATATAGGAGGTGTCCCCCGAAGAATTTTGCATAGACCAGACTTAGTGGGCGAGGTTTGTTTCTCTGAGTAGAGAGCACAGAGCTCTGATAAGGTAGACACCTTGTCCTGAAACAGTACAGCAGGGAGTACTACCCTGGTCAGGTCCTCTGGTGACACTGTGTACCTTCGGATAGCTGCTTGCCATTTTGCTTCCTCTCGGCTATTTAATTCTTTACTGTTATCCGTAGGTTTATCGGGCACACTCTCAGTATGAGACATTTAAAATTAAGAACCACAATATCAATCTGATTGTTACAATATCGAATCTTTTGTAAATTAAATGAATTACAAGTCACTGAATAATTACTTGAGTGTCTATGTATTTACACACAATTTGCACAAATTTCTCCAGTTTAAAAAGTCTTTTGGCACAGAAATTAACAAGTTTTCTGCTTGTAGCTATACTGATTTACAATTATTCACTTGTTTGCTCAAGGCACTATTACTAATAATGCTGCTAGTTAACAAATACTAGTTAATAACTGGGCTTCACTCTCACGTGGCTTCGCTGAACTTCCCTAAGATATGAACACTTCCATCCAGTCTTGCTTTGCACGGAACTGAACTGGTCCGTGAGTGGAACAAATATGGCGTGTGCGGAACCAGGTGGTTCACGGTGTCGCCACCAGACACTACTTGACACTTAGGGTAAAGGATTTCACCATCAGATGAATTTACAGATAGATATCGTAGAGGGCACCTTGCAGATATCAACCCTCTGTAACAAACAGTTTTGTGTGGGGCTGGGGCATCTTGCGGACATCAACCAACAGTTCGGAGACAGGAGTGAACTAGGGGCGTCATTTGGGGCTACAGGGGGGGGGGGAACGCCCCCCCCCTGGATTTGGAATTTTATGTGTATAAATATAGTTTTTGTATTTTTAAATGTAAATAATGCTAACTTAAGGACATAAAACTGAAGTTTTATTATTAAAGTATCTAATTTATACATGCTTAAATAATAAAAAAGATGCAACGAGGTCACTGTCGTCAGAAAACAAAATCTTGCCCCCCCCCCCCCCTGGAAAAACCTGAAATGACGCCCCTGGAGTGAACGGCACCTTGCGGACGTCAACAATTCGGGTGGGTGAGTGCCAAGGAGACTTGGAGGCTAGGCTGAACCCCTGATGAGTGACAAGGCTGGGTTGAAGACCCCTCTTTTTTATACTCGAATCCTTAAGGGTTGAGCAGAGTGGGTGGCCTCCCGAGGGGGTGGTGACAACGGGACTTGAAGAGTGAGGCGGGCTGCTGAGCAGGGAGGCCAACAACAACACTGCCTGAAACTTTGCCGCATGGGTGTGTAAGGTAATGCAAAAACTCTCCAACCTTTCCCATTGTTTGTTTACAAAATATGTGAGTACAAAATAAACACAAAGTAAAGCACAATGAAGGTACTACAAATATCAAACTAGGTTTGGCATCAAGCAGTTTAAAGGTAAGAAAGTATCCTGACCCTACTTTATATATTATACTTGCTAGAAACCAATTACACTTTTTTTCTTTCTTTTTTTCCTTCCTTTTTCCTTCTTACCTCCTTTCATTCTTTCTTTCTTCCTTTCTTCTTTTCCACCAGATGTATTCCTGCTTTTGTGATACTATTTTATTCTTAAAAGATTGCAAATGAATGCAGACGTCACTAAATTACACTGCACAAAGTTTAAATTTTTTTGTGGTAAAAGTTATAGTGAATTGAATCAACACATACTTAATTTTAAACCACATTTAGTTTTTGCCAGTTACATTTAAAAAAAACTTCAAGGAAAAAATACGTAAAAATGGTTATAAAAATATAGGCCAATATGCATTAGGATGCAGCAATAATACAAGTGGTTACCATAAATCATTGAGCTGTGTAGCTGTAAAATAAAAACCAAACAAAAAAAACATAATAGTATTAAAAAAAACTGCTGCTATGGCTGTTGTGGGAAGCAAGGCAAGTCGTGTGCATCCAGGAGACTGTATTACGGGATTGTCAGGTATCAATGTCTTCATAAAAATTCTGCCTATTATTTTACAAATTGCCTGTTTTATGCCATTGACAGTTAGAACACGAACTTAGACAAAAAATACACTTAAAAAATATTTTTAAGGTGTTGAAACTGGATACTTTCACTACTACAACAACACAAATATGACAAGACTTCTTTGAAACAGTGGATTGTAGTAGCGAGGCTAGACTGTATTTTATATCTGGGACAACAGTGATTTAAGACGTTTTCCTCAGGAACCATGACAGTTGTAAAATCAGAGTTCTACAGGAAAACTAAAACAAGTACATGAAAAGATAAGACACTATATCAACAAAACCAATCATACAGATGTTCTGATGCATCGTTTTAAACCCAATAACCCTGACACAGCTGACTTGTTCTTGGACAAGTGGTAAAATTTTCCATTTTTCGATAACTTACATGCAAATTTGCGATTAAGAACTAATAATAAAATAAATATTAACATAATTTCAAGGGCCGGTTTCACCAACCAATTTTAAGCTAATTAATCTATTAATCAGTACTTAATCTCGATTATACATGTTTTGGGTTTCACCAAGCAATTAAACTTGATTTTCTCATTTTAGATGAGATTAAATTTTAACTGTTCAAGTTTGGCCAGGTAACTTCACTTATCTCGCTTATATTAAAAATAATTTTGTATGTATAAAATAAATACAGTATAAAATACCACAAAACATAGGAATAACATCAAAAGTTTACTCGGCTGACTTACAATGTGGTTTCGTTTTTCTTTTCTTTTTACACCACTAGGCCTAGTATATCTTTACACTAGACATTTGTTGTAAATGGTATGTGTAAGACTAATTTTGGTGTTATTTCATTTTATTGCAATTCACTATAAAATTCTCTCTCTAGTTATGGGTTTACAGCACTGAAAATTATCATACAGTTGTAGAATGTTCTGCCATTACCACAGACTCACCATGAACACAGGAGGTTCAAGCAACTTATCACTTGGCACAGACATCCACTTCATTTCAATAGCTCCTGGCATTCCTGGACTGCAAGGGGTCAAGAGATCGTCTACAATCTGGTTTGGGTCAATAGGTGATGGCCCACGCACACGTTGGAAATGTGTGGCATACTGAACCTTACGTACTGGTTGCATGAGGGCATCACGCACCATGATGCTGATGTCTGCTCCAGAGTATCTGAACAAAAGTGAGACACTAGTAATGTTAGTTGTTTGCTTTAACCTGGCAGAGAAGAGATAGTTGAAAGGAAGGTAATTAGGGAAAAATAGAGACAGACAGTTATGGAGAAAGGAAAACTGGCTGCACATTAGAGCACACAATTGGTTTGCCGCAGTTAGCAACAAACTGCGATTTTTTTCCTTTTAACAGGTTGAATATGATGATAAAATATGTAGTGTTTTTGATGACATTAAAAAAATATAATGCACAAGAATTGCTCTTGAAGGATTTGCTGTGAATAATGTAGTTGATTGGTGAAGTTTAGTGGGGGTAAAGGAGTCACCATCAGGTGACTTAAGGAAAGGTATTGGGGTACCTCTGGGACATCAACTTTCTGTGACGGCTTGTTGTGCAACCCCAGCGTGTATGGTAGAAAAGTAGGTAAGGTCATGTAAATTTATCGCACCTCTCAGACTTAGACCATCAGTTCGGACAGAAGAGTCAACGGCACCTTTCTGGAGGGTGAGTGTCAAAGAGGGCTCTGAGGCTAAGCCGATTGATTCCCTGATAACTAAATTACCTGGGCTGAAGGCCCTCCTTTTATACCCCAATACTTAGGATGTCGAGCAAAGTGGTTGGCCTAACAAGAGGGTGGTGATAACAGGACTTGAGGAGCAAGGCGGTCTGGAGGAGCAGGGAGGCCAGCAATGCTGCCTGAAACTTTGCAGTATGGGCGCACAAAAAATAATTACATGATGCAAAAATTCTCTATCTACTCCGCTTGATGCCTACTATACATTACGAGAAGTCTTTATTGGTGAAAATTTCCATGTTTGATGCAGGGAACAGCATAGCAATAAGAGTTAAAGCTGTTAAAGTTAAGAAACATCCTAGCCTAACTTAAGGAACAAGCAAATCTGGGACTGCACGTAAAGGTTAAATAACAAACTGGCACAAATGAAATCTGTCAACCCATTTGCTTACAGGACCTATTTCATGATTGGCCGCACACCTTAAAGTATTGGGCTTGTGTGATGGTTTGGTTTAAATTTTGACTTAATTTGTTTATTTTTTAATCAAAGGTTTCCACAAAATTTTCATTTCAATGCTTTGGTGGCTGAAAACATTTTTTATTGCTCGCAAATGTTTTCAGCCAGCAAAATGCTGAACTGAAAAGTTTTTGAAAACCTTCTGTTAAAAAAGAAAGCAAAATAAGTCCAAATGTGAAACAACCATCGTTCATGCACAATAGCCAATTTTAGGTGCACAGCCAATCAGGAGAGAGATAAAGCTGCATATCAGGTGTCACTTTTAGAATTGTATGTGCTATCTTAGTTGTGTAGTTCCAAGTGTTTTTTCAGTAGTACTGTTCATTTACTTTGGTCTCACTTTATTTTATTGTTTGTGTTTCTTTGTATCGTATTTGACATAATGCCTTATATGTTTTTTATACAAATGTTTGTGTTGTTTTCACTACAATTATCTTTTTTGCCTCGCCTAAATTTATCAGTTTACATATTGTAGTAATTATGTATGTTGACAATTTCACTCAAAATAAATCAAACCCTCATATACATTACTGAAAGAAACAGACACATCTGCAAACTGACCCTTTAGTCTTCTGAGCAATCTTCTTTAGATCATTCTCTGTGAGTGTATGAGGGATATTTCCCAGATAGAGTTTTAACATTTTAAGACGTGCATATTCTCCAGGCAGAGAGATGTAGATCCTCCTTTCAAATCGCCTTCGGATGGCAGCATCCAGCACCCATGGAGTGTTGGTAGCACCCAGTACCAGAATACCATCATTGTTATTTCCCACACCTGCAAATGATGTGTCATATTCCAATATAAAACATTATCATTCAGTCAGTCAGAGCGAAAACATAAACACTCAGAACAGCCGCAATCCACAAACCAACTAAAAATATTACACATTCCACATAAAAAAAAAATATTTAACTAACATTAGATTCTTGTTTATCTGATGCATAACTGAAGAAAAACCCTAATTATATTTTCTCCAATATGAATTCATCAGAAAATGAAGTGATACTACAAGATTACTTTAAAATTCTTTCAGAACTTTCATTCAAAACTCAAAAGATTACTTATATACTTATAATGATTTACGTAACATGCATATTTATTCTAACTGGACAACTTGATGTACACACCCTCTGACGTCACACCGCACGGGGAAGGTACTGTGGGAAACAAAGCTTGTTTACAAACATGCTAATTTGTTAGCTGGTGATGACAGAAACCAAAAATGTTGTGCACTCATCGACTTGCATGCAAGTGTAAAAAATATTAGTTTCAATTTCACGGTTAAGATACACAAATGCATAAAATCAATGTTTACCTGAAAAAGCGGCAAGTTCCAAACAAATAATCAATTTTCTTGACATACATCTCAACTGGGACATGTGAAGCCTAAACACCTAAATGAAGGTTATATTGGCTGCGGTATCCATGACGATATGAATTGTATCCCACACCAGACTGAAGTTCCTTCCTCTTTTCAAGTCGTCTATTACCTAGCAACTCAAGAACGTTACTCTATGGTTTTATATGATGTTGCATTTCATGTGAACTACCTATCTAGTATTCAAAATAACAAATTAAAATACTTTTTATACATAGTTTTCAGGGTATTTAAAAAAAAAAACCTGCTTAAAAGATATTCCATAGTATTGTAGGCCTCATCGAGATGAACATAAATGTCTGTGGTTACATATATGTAGGTTTAACAGTTACTGTAACCTAATATGTAAATCCCTATCCTTGCCCATGCCAAAACTCTCCAGTAGGCATCACCCTTATTGTGTTGCACTGTTCTCTTCAGTATAAATCGAACATAAAAGCAATACAGTATTATTATTTTTACAGTGTCTATAAACATGGTCATGATGTTATTGTATCAGGAACTTTAGGTCAAAAAGAAGGAATTTTATTTTAAACAATTTCTTTTCTGCACTTTTAACAAGTAAAGTGTAAAATGGATAAAATTCAAGCATTAGGAGAAAAAAGTCACCATTCTTTAAATATTTTATAGGGTGTAGCAAATGTAATGCAACGTAATTTCCTTATTTACCTAGCCTTGATTAACTAGCACAGTGACCGAGTTTCAGGATACATACGTAAGATTTGAATGCATTAAACTTGTCAAAAATATGGTCAGATTTGGATTTGTAGAACCTTCAAACCCATACATCATATGCAGCACACCATACACACACCTTGCATCTGTACCAGGAACTCTGTTTTGATTCTTCTGGCTGACTCAGACTCATTATCAGATCTGGAGGAGCAAAGGGAGTCCACCTCGTCAATGAAAACTACACTGGGCTTATGCTGCCTCGCCAGATCAAACAAGTTCCTCACAAGCTTTGCAGACTCTCCGACCCACTTAGACACCAGGTCTGAGGAAGAAACTGAGAAGAACGTAGAGTTGTTGGCCTCTGTTGCTACTGCCTTGGCTAGAAATGACTTTCCTGTGCCAGGAGGCTGCAACACAACAGTAGTTCTTAGAACAATCGCCTACATGAGTAACAAATAATACATGAAATAAGGACTACATAACTCAACAACATTCTGTATGTTACTAATCTGCTGCAAGTGTTCAATTTTTGCATGTCATGAAAACATGGTAAAATAGTGACAGATATTCTCAACATGATGCAAACAGTAGCAATTGGCTCGGTCTTGTAAGGCTTTACTACCATCTCTCAGTCACATGGCAAAAACTAGCACACATGTGATGGTAATGAACCAGGGGATGACAAGTGAGTACCCTAATTATCCGGGTGGAAATAAGTAATCAAGAAATTAGATTTAGTACCTGATCAGGGATCAAGCATGTGCCATGTGCCCCAATGTTACAAATGACTGGAGTACACTTTGTATGAAGTGTGTCGGGGCTGCCCAAGGGGAATGAGCTTATAAAATATAACAATTTAAAAGATGTTTGAATTTTGGATTTTGGATTTTAGGGCTTGAGCAATTTGCCCCATTTGCCCCACTCCTGTGGGCAGCCCTGAAGTGAGTGCAATAACAGAGGAATGTGAGAAGAGGGAAGATTATATGAGCTTAATTTTTGTATATTAGAGAGTAACACTCTTCACACCCCTACTGCAGAATCTCGCTATGTTGTGGTGCTGTTCTGCTGCTGCTAGTTTTAGCATTGCTGTGTGACGTGTTCAGATCGTTATCATCAGCACCCAGACTATAGTGTCATCGTTAGTCGAGGAGATAGGTAAGCCCAAAGTAGGAAAATAAAATAATTCCTGCCGTTATATTATGACATGGCCTATTGATAACGAGTGCCAGCAGAAATGAATAACTATACTGAAACTGACCATCCTGAAAAGTGAGAGGTGGGCATCGTTCTGGTGAATGATGTGACCTGAAGACTCTCGGAAAGGTATGTAATACCTTGATCACACCAACGAATTAGAGAAAATGCTAACATCAATGTGGGTATTCAAGAAGTAATCTGCAAGGTGATTCAGCCAGATCCTTACTATTATAGCACTTCCCCCACTAATTCTATAATAACAATGTTAATTTTCTTGTTAGTGAAAGAAGGTGTAGCAAAGGTAGTGCTTAGAGGTAGCAGCTGGCTGCTAAAATTAGTATTGGTGTAACAGTATTATGAACATATGGAGAAATAAATAAAAATATTTATCCATGGTAAATATGAAGAAGAATGTTAACAAGTAATGATAAATATCCAACGTAATAGAAGAAAACATTTTATACCTTGAATAAAAATCACGTGGCATGCTGACTGAAGATAGACAGTATGAAATAGGTACTAATAAAGATATTATGTTAAATTGGTATTCAAATTATTAGTTAACCTTTAATGTTGAAATTACCCATATGCAAAAATCAGAGGGAAATGTTGAATAAAATTAACTAAGCTTTCTTGGAAAAAAAAATTAAATCTGTTCAAAATAATATCCACTTATTAATAAATTCCAACTATATTTAACATCTCTGTAAATAATTAAAATAGTTTCACAGATGTATATAACTGTCTTTGAAACCAAAGACTACTGGGTTTAGGTAGAAATCGTACTTAGTTTTCACATTGTCTTTAAAGAAGTCGGAAAATATAATTTTCCATGTAGACTTATTTCCTAGGTCAAATTTCAACATATCTTCAGTAAGATAGTTAAACAGTTTTACTTATCTTTAATTGCTTTGTAGAGACATTAGAGCTTGGCTATCTTGAAAAGCATGAAATTACACTAATCATGAAACAATACTGGCCATTTCAAAACATGTCACCATTTAAAAAAAAAAAATAAATGTGAAACTAAAATTACATCACAAAAAACCATAGCATAAATAGCAAACCAAACTGAAATGAATTCAATAAAATAAGTACTCTTTTAAAGTTAAAATAAAAGTTAAGTATGAGTAAAAATCACTGCCATAGAAGAACAAGGGGTCGATTCTAAGTTTGTCGAGATTCAGTTCCCGATCGTGAAAAAACTATTCTTGGACATTTTCAGATTTTAGTTGTTCTAAGTTACATGTAGTGCCTCGGTTACTCTCGATTCTCGTTTCATCCAGATCGGGAGTTCTCGAGTGCTATGTGCTGTCGAGAGCTGTTTCACGATCGGGAAGTCTAGTTAACAAACATGGCGGACGAAAATGTGAAGGTTACATTCGTTATAGATCGGCACAGTATTTATGAATCTCCGCTCTCTAAACGACGTACTTGACGTAATAACATTAGTGTTTCGTTAGAGCCATAGTTTGAAGTGTGGTAAAGAGTTATTAACTCAGTATCTCACCTATTATAGATCACATTGTGGATGAGGAGGGTGGCTTGATGCGTGTAAATATTATATGCAC
The DNA here is from genome assembly GCA_003012365.1 of Medauroidea extradentata. Classification (NCBI taxonomy): domain Eukaryota; kingdom Metazoa; phylum Arthropoda; class Insecta; order Phasmatodea; family Phasmatidae; genus Medauroidea; species Medauroidea extradentata. The sequence continues at coordinate 26,710 of PNEQ01000318.1, forward strand.
AACATGTTTCAAATCCCCACTTATTAAATGTAATTACAGTAAACACATAATGCATACACAAATTAAAAAATGTTAACATACATACAGTGTTTACATTACACAGATAAACAATTTACCAAAACATATTTTTTATCAATTCCTTCCTTCGTTCACAATCCTAAAACATCATGGCTCCATCAATCTTTGTTTACTTTATAATGTAAAAACTGGAAAAAAGTGGGTGGAGTTTGAGCCCGACCACCCTGATTGCAGCACCAAAGACCCACAACACTCTTGGTAACTTGGTGAACTGCAGCCAAACAAGCGGGTCAAGCAAAATACATTGGTAGATAGGCGAGTGTCCAGACCTGTTCTATGACCATAGCAAAAATGGATGGGCAGTCTGCAAAAGAGTCTGATCTTAATAGTTACTATAAAATTGCTGCAGGTTTTAGTAAATATAAAGACAATAATAATAATATTAATAACAACAATAATCTCCTAGTTAAAATATGTTAACTAATATTACAAGAAATTAAAACTGTACTCGTTACATTAATTGGCTTTTATTAGTGCCTCATTCATAGAGCCCACAATTTTTTGCGAAAAGAATGGACCCCTTGCATGAAATTTTAAATACATTAAAATGTATGCCATGTTGTTAACAATGAAGAATTATGAAGACACCAAAAAGAATTTTTCTTCTAAACACTATAGTTTAGGAATGGGAAGCAGCAGGCAACCGAAAACATATTTTGATTGGTCCACGTCACATAACGGCCAACACTGATCATATAAAGTTTTAAGCTAGCATGTCACTCACTGGGTAAAGCGTAGCATATTGGTTACGGTACTTGGCTACTATTTTTAGGGATCCGGGTTCAAAACCCACGTACACCATGTTTTTTTTAAATAATACTATTTGATAGTTTTACAAGCGTCTGATACAAAAATTTTTATTAATTTTTTTAAACCATCTATTTTCCATTTTCGCAACCATATTAATACAATGTCTGGAATGCCATATTTGTGCGGAAGAAACAGCGACTTAAATTGAATGTGAATCGCGAAAGTGATTTTTTATGCGGTCTACTAGGATAGTGTACGTACATTTAAACAAAAGGTCATATATGGTTAAGCTTGCATTTAGGCTAAATGTGTTTATTTTGTGCATGTTCAATCACTTGTTACTTCACATATTACGTAATGAACACTTCATTAGTGGTAAATAGTGCTGCAGTAGGCTTATGCTACACTGTTATGTAACGTAAATAACAAATTTTTTGCAGTATGCTAAACCAAAACCACACAATAGCCCAGAAGTATTCCTTGCTGTATAAATTAATGTACTGCATATGAACCAAACATCTGTAATGAAATACAAAATACTATTAACTATACAAGATGTTAAATTTGGATAAGAATCAACGGTTCAATGCAAAATGTGAGAAACAATATTATACTGACCCGAAAGATTATTGAACTCGCTTACGTTTTCCAATATCAGCCCAGAAAGTAACCATTGCACCATTAGGGCCAACACTTGGTGTGGTTCTATTGTAAAGCAAATATTTGTGTATTAAATAATTAAATATAGTAATGGTTTGCACCAGTAAACAGGTTTGCTTAATGCATTATTGCATATTACAGTGCTGGAATATTGCTCTGATATTGTGCGATATAACAATGTGCGTAACACTAAACTTTTATAAAACCTCCAACTCGAATACCTTTGAAATATAACATGTGTTAACATTTTATGATTGACTACATACGTATAACCAAACGAGCCACCATAACAGACTTAAACACAGTTTTTTATTGACCAAGCATAGTCTGGCATTCCGCCAGAGTGTGACAGCAGTCAGCTAGCTTGCCAATGTTCATGTGTACTCTGGCTTGTGACGTCACTGCACGTTTCTGCGGGTGTTTTAAAACCGCGAACTTTAAGTAGCTGTAGTTACCTCAAATCAACTTCAAAATTAAAAAATTTCAACACACATTGATTTCTTTTTATATGCACGTAGTGTGGCTGTTATTGAAATTCACTTGAGGGGTCCATTCTGGGACAGTTTGTTTCAATGCCTTAAGTGGACATATGAAGCTATGCTTCATGGTTATTGGCAGAATGTATTATTGCGCAGAGGTGGTTCATTTGACCATGCCAACAGCAACAAGGTTACTGCAACACCACACGTCTGTGATTTGCAAATAGAAGGAGGTGGTGGACTTTTAATAGCAGCTGATAAAAACATTTGTCCTTTTCCTTTTCTTAGGCATGATTTATCAGATCCTAATACTGAAACAGTATGGGTAGGAATAACAGTAACTTCTCAATACAAAATTCTTATTGGATGTATTTATGTTTCTCCAAATACTTATGTTGAAGATTTTTAGAAATACTTGACTTTTCTTCAGAATAAATTAACATGCTTATGACCAATGGTAGCTCTCAGATATGCAGCACCTGTAATGTTACCATAAGAAATAACTAGGCCTATATGATTTAAGATTTTGACAATAATATATATTTTATCACAAGCACAATAATTTTTGGCACTGAACTTAACATCACACATATGTTTATCAAGCCTGTAAATTAACATTAAATACATAATCTAATTCACAGGGTAAGGATGAGAGCCTTGTTTTAGAGATATTTTAATTAATGATGTTCACTTTAGTACAATGAACTACATGAAAGAGCTCTGCAACACAATATTTTGCAGGTACGTAGCTATACAAGCATTTACCTGATTCTTAATGTCCTGAAACTTGATTACTTTTGCTGATTTTCCTCAGTTTATTTATGACAAAAACACTGTAACAAAAAATTCTATTGACTAAAGAAAAACAAGTCACTTGACTTATAAAATGCCCTTCATGTGGAAAACTCACCCCAAAAAGAAGGATTCCTTTCCATGGTATCCGCTTGCCAGTAAAGAGGTGAGGGAACTTAATAGGTAAGATGACAGCTTCCTTGAGCGCCTCCTTGGCACCTTCCAAGCCTGCCACATCTGACCACTTCACGTGTGGCTTCTCTATCACAATGGCTCCTTCCAGTCTAGCTTGCAGATTCTTTTTTTCTGGATCAGCATCACTTGCAAAAACAAACACTTATAACAGCAACTCTGACCAACAGCCATTCATACTGTCATTCCACTTCTAACCCCCCCCCCTCACTTTTTTATCTCTCCATCAAGGTATGACTGGAAACACAAAAGACTATAACAAACTAATCTGGCCTCACTCTTGACATGAAGTATACAGGGTGTAAGGAAATTAATAGCCCAAACTCCGGGAGGTAATTCCTCATGAAAAATGAAGTAGACATTATGTAGGACACTTTCAAGAAAAGTTATTATCAAGGGTGGAATAAGCCTTTGAAAATCGAGTTTGAAAATCGTATTTTGTGAGAATATAAAAAAATGGTTAGGAGTTAAATTATGATTCTTTGGCCGGTGTTAAGTATTATTGAGATTTTAAACATTTAATAATTTCAGCCTTCTAACTTTTCAATTTCATGAAAATAATAGGGGTTGCCTCCCTTACATCGCGTATAATTACGTTGGCGTTACGTTTTGGGAACATTACATGTTGGCTTTTCGGGCAGTACACCGTGAGGAACAAAAAAAAGTCCTCGTCACAAATGCTTAGAAAGCACCGTTTACCAGAAAAACGGACACAACGGATCTGTACCTGGTATGTAGACAAAATGTGCTACATCTGCTAAGAAATGTATTTGTTCCATGCTCTCAGGAAAATGCAACCCATGATGCCGCTGTTGAAGCTTGTCGCAAAACGCAGTTACATAAGCTTTTTAATTAAAAAAAAAAAAACATGCCTATGCACGACTCGGAAAATGTGGCCACAAATTTGGTTTAGCAAAATTTACAAAATGATACTATTTTGACATCATAAATCTACGAAATTCATAAACAAAAAACATCCTTTAGTAAATTCTGGAAGAATATCAGTATGCCATGTACGTATTTCGATAATAAATTAATAAATAAAGAAATATCGTTTGGGGGATACACCCTATGGCGGGGATAGCTCCAAACTGGATGATGGCATTCTGATTTTGGGCTGTAGGCTGCAATTATCTCTGCATTGTGACTGCACCAGTTCTTCGGAAGTGGGAATCGTGTCGGACGATGTCGCTGGTCGGTAGGATTTCTCAGAGAACTTCAGTTTCCCCAACCTTTTATTTCGGCAACGCTCCCTCGTAGGGTCTCATTCCATTATCACAATGCAGAGATGATGACAGCCTACAGGCCCAACATCAGAATGCCATCAACCAGTTCGGATTTATCCCCGCACTAGGGTGCATCCCCGGTACGATTTACTTTATTTTTTTATTAGCGAAATACATACATGAAATACTGATATCTTTTCAGAATGTACTAATGAAAATTCTGTTGTTTATGAATTTCGCGGATTTATGTCTTCAAAATACGTAATAGCGTTTTGTACATTTTGCTAAACTAAATTTTTTGCCAAATTAACTGAGTCGTGCAAAGGTATGTATTTGATTTTAAGCTTATGTAACTTCATTTTGCGGCAAGTTTCGACAATTGCATCACAGGTTGCATTTTCCTGAAAACATGGTACAAATCCAATTCTTAGCGAATGTAGCACATTTTGCTTACATACCTGGCAAGGAACAGTTGTGTCCATTTTCCCGGTAAACGGTGCTTTCTAAGCATTTGCAACAAGAGGACCTTTTTTGTTCCTCACGGTGTACTGCCCGAAAAGCCAACATGTAATGTTCACAAAACGTAACGCCAATGTAATTATATGCTATGCAAGGGAGGCAACCCCTATTATTTTAGTGAAATTGGAAATTTAGAAGGCTGTAATTATTAAATGTTTAAGATCTCAATAATACTTAACACCGCCCAACGAATCATTATTTAACTCCTCCCAGAGTTTGGGCTATTAATTTCCTTACACCCTGTATACTGTACATACTTATAAATTGATTTTAAATTAAAAATACATAATTGACTGATGTCAGCAAAGAGCTAGCAGCAGTTACAGTGTAAGACCATAACGATGCTAATAGATTAAGTGACACGCAGTAAACAAAGTATTTTTCTTGTGGTTGCATGGGTCATTTTTCTAAAGTTTGTAGGACCAGCAAACAATTTCAACATATCACAGTAACTACTATAGATCCCAGTACAGCAAAAATTAGTTTGCATGAGGGAGTGTTGCTGCAAGTTAGGTTTGTCCAGACAACAGTCAAAGTTAACTCATTTCAAGTGACAATGCAGTCTACGGACTGGATGGCTATACACTGACTGTAGTGGGCGCTTAAGTGTTGTCCTTGAGCAACAAAGAACACGAACAGGATGTTAAAGTGTTCTTCATACATAAGTTACACAATCTGTTGTTGGGCACAGATACACTCTGATCCCTACACACAATCCAAATGGTTTGCAGTGTTGATGTTACAGCAGAGTTCCCCCAAGTATGTACAGATCTAGGTAAGTTTGAAGGAGAGATGGAAACACAAACCTGCAGAAGGAAGCACAGCCTTAGTATGCATTAATTGTGCCAAGGTTAGTCCCATTACCTTTGTTTTCTTAAAGTAAAACAGGAGCTAGAAAGAATGGTCAGGTTAAATTACATTATACCAACATTTTTCCACACAATTTTTTGTTCTATGTTAGTTGTAACAAAGGCAGAACGGGCCACTTCATGAGGGTATGTAAAACAAAGTAGAAACCAAGGCATATTTCCGAAATTCAGAGGCCCAGCCATAATTTACAGGATGATGATTTGTTTTTAGCCACGGTAAATATAAAAAAGAAAGTAAGCCCACCCTGGAGGCCAAGGGTACAAGTAGGAGGACAAGACGTTGTCTTTAAAATAGACACAGGAGCAGATGTTACTGTAATACCAGAAACTGTTGGCAGGCTCATGGAAGAGGATACAATAGGGAAAGAGAAAGAAATGGGAGGTGCCAAAGTGGTAGGCCCCTGTAGTACAATACTAGATATTCTAGGAAAACGGGAAATGACTCTAGCTTGGAGAGGTATCAGCGTTACCCAAGATATGTACATTGTGAAAAATTTGAAAGAACCATTACTTGGGAGGCCAGCCCATAGAGTCTTTGGGAATGCTAAGATGGATAGAGGAAATAGATTACGTACACAAAAGCAACCCAAAAGAAAAATACCCTAAGCTTTTCCGGGAACTAGGGTTAATGAAAGTCCCTTACGAGATTAAACTGAGGAGGGATGCACAACCAGTTAGCATATTGTGTCCGAGGAGAGTGGCTATTCCATTACAGCCAAAATTGAAAATGGAATTGGATAGGCTTTTGATGATGGGCATTATCTCCCCAGTTGATGGTCCAACAGAATGGTGCTCAGGAATAGTGATTGTCCCCAAACAAAACGGCCAAATAAGATTATGTGTTGATTCAACGATGCTTAATGATTCTGTTAAAGTGAACATATGATTATACCTACAGTAGATGAATCCCTAGCTCGCCTCCAAAATGCAAGAGTATTTTCAAAACTAGATGCAAATAGTGGGTATTGGCAGGTACAGCTAGAAGAAAAGTCATGGTCTCTTACGACTTTTATTACACCATTTGGCCGGTTTTGTTTCAACCGGCTGCCATTTGGCATTACAAGTGCACCTGAGTTTTACCACAGGGAAATGTCTCGCATTCTGGCAGACACTAAGAATGTTATATGTCATATGGATGATATCTTGGTTTAGGGTGCAAACGAAAAAGAACATAATGAAAACCTGGGCAGAGTTTTGCAGAAAGTAGAAGCAGCAGGAATTACTTTGAATGAGAAATGTGTGTTTGGAAAAAACAAGGTTAAATTCCTTGGTCATGTTGTGTCGGATAAAGGAATTGAAGCAGATCCGTCTACAATTGAAGCAATTCAGAAGATACCATGGCCACAATCCATCAAGGAAGTGAGGACAGTACTAGGAATGGTAAATTATGTTGGGAAGTTTGCACCAGAATTAGCTTCCATCACAGAGCCTTGCGTCAACTATTAAAAAATGACGATGAGTTTGTTTGGGGACAACAACAAGAAAGGTAATTTAAGAGCGTCAAGGAACTTTTGTGTAGTCCACCAGTGTTGCTGCACTACAATCCCAATAAAGATGTTCGCGTTGGGACTGATGCATCATCGTATGGACTGGGAGCAGTCTTGAAACAGCCAGATGAAAAGGGTAACTGGAAGCCTGTGGTGTATGCATCAAGGTCATTGTCCTCAGCAGAACAGACACTTGCACAAATTGAAAAGGAAGCATTAACGCTTACATGGGCATGTGAACGATTTAATATGTACATCCTTGGCAAGAACATCATACTCAGAACGGACCATCAACCTCTAGTTTCTATCTTAGACAAGAAAAGTGTAGATGAACTACCACCCAGGTTGCAGAGATACCGAATGAGGCTAATGAGGTACTCCTATCATATATAGCATGTTGCGGGTAAAAATTTTTATACACCAGATGCACTGTCACGTTTCCCAGTCGGAGCGGCAAAGGAAAAGGATGAGCTAAATATTTGTGAAATCAAAGAATATGAGCATCAGTTCATGGCAACATTTCCAGCTTCAGACACACGGATTCAAGAGGTACTACTAGCCCAAAGGTCAGACGCAACTTGCAAAAAGCTGAAACAACTTTTCCAGGAAGGATGGCCTAAGAAACCGTCGGCAGTGCCAGTTTCATGTCGGGCCTTTTGGTCAGTACAAGGGGAGCTGTCAGTCGTCAGAGGGGTATTAATGAAAGGAACAACAACTCTGGTGATACCCACAGTACTGCGGAAGGGGATGTTGGGAAGGATTCATTCAGGGCACGTGGGCACCAAGAAGTGCATCGAAAGAGCTCGAGCTCTTAGATCAGACAACGGAACACACTATAGCTCCCAGGAGTTCAAAGAGTTTGCCAAAGAATATGGCTTTACACACATCACAAGCAGTCCCAGACACGCACAGAGTAATGGTCAAGTCGAAGCTGCAGTCAAAACAGTTAAAAACATTATTCAAAGATCAGAAGATCCTTACTTAGGGTTACTGTCTTATTGTAACACCCCATTGTCAGGTCTCAAGTACAGCCCAGCTCAACTTCTTATGGGTAGATCATTAAGGGATATATTACCGGTGGCACAAGAAAATCTAAAGCCATTTGCAGTGGATCAAGAAGAGTTCGAGAGGATGCACAGAGAAGCAAAACGCTTTCAAAAGACTAATTTCGACAGACACCATCGAGTATGTACAAGAGCTCCCTTCCAGATCCACGAGACGGTATGGATTACGGACTTGCAAAGATATGGAGTAATATTGTCAGAAGCAGACACTACTGAGTCTCTTCAAATGGAAGAATGATCCGGCAAAATAAGCATTACTTGAAAGTTGTTGGAAAGGCAATTGAAGAGGAGATCGAGAACCCCAACGAGGGAGGAGAGAGCGCAACAGGGAAAATCTCAAGAGAATACCCATCAGAGTTCACAGCATATGCTCAGAAGACAGAGCAGCAGAGTGGTCAGGTCGAATTGCAGGTGGGAGGACAAGAAGGTGGTGCAGAGGACAGTGCAGAGCAGGTAGAGGAATATGGTGAACATCAAGAATACGAAGGATGGAAACGGTGGCCAAGGGTAGAAGTACAAGGTGGTGAAGGTGAGAAGATTCCAGTGAGCACTAGGTGTGGTAGAGAAGTGAAAGAAAAGCAGAATTTATAAAAGATAAGACTACTTAAGTTTTTATTGAGGTTATGTGCATCTTGTTAAAGAGAGGAAGATGTGGTGCATGTAGGGAAGTTAGGTTGTAAGGTTGGACTGAGTGTCAAGGGGGCTTATGGGTATGTGGAAATGTATGGCGGAATAGTTATTATTTGGGATCGTTGAAATAAAGAATAATGAATAACCGAGGATGGGGAGTTAGCTCATTACATCCATAAAAGAAAAAGTCTAAATACAAAAAAAAATTGGTGCGCGCTGCTGTTAAACATTTCATTTATCTTATGATGTCAACATTACAGCAACTTACGACATAAAGAGACAGAAAAATTCACACTGTAAATTTTATTCCAACTGTGATGCAAACAAAGAAATTAAACACAGAAAAACTATGCATTTAAGTGCATTGCCGACCTGCATGTTATAGGATAAGAAGCAATGAAGTTTAAACAGTTACCATATAATTTTATTGGTGGAAAGTCTGTAGTAAAGTTCAGTTTCTATCAATGTTTTGCATCTACAGTATATGGTTAGTACACTTCTTATTATCAGCTCGGACTTCAAAAACCTCTTTGCAACAGCACGCTGCAGAGCAATGCCAAGATGTGATCATTTTGGAAGTACGGCAGCCTGAAAAGGCAGGGATGAAGAAAGGTTTGGTTCTGTTGCCAGGACACTAGAAAAAATTAGGCGGCTGGCGTAAATGAAATGGGATTAGCCAGCAGCCCGAACTAATCAGAGTAGCGGCTCAGCAAGCCTGTTTTTGCCAGTATGGTCCGAGCACCCCAGGTGGCGACAAATCAAACAAAGCTTGTTTCTCAGATTGTCGAGCTGCTAACAATATTCTTGCGTCAGGCAAACCTGGCATGACAAGATTAAAAGCAGCAATGTAGGCCCAGCATGCTTCTCGTTGACCACAGCAGAAAACTACACAGTTCAGCCAGTACACCAACTCCATCTTCGCTCTACTCGCAGATACCCAAAATCTTCCACTGCGAGGAAGGAGAGGTTGCTAGAAATATAGGGAGCAGTTACAAATTTGGTGAAGAAACTCCACCCAGATAGTACCCCATTTAAGTAGGCAACAGAATACTGTATATTGGTGCAATCACTATGATTGAAGCATGTTTCCTCCTACTGACTATTATTCACTTTCAAGACACACTGGTATTCTCAGACTAGGAAAAACAACTGAAATTTGTACCTCCCCAGCGCTGAGACTTACGCCAGTGCCAAAAGGATTAAGGTTCCACGATTATCTAACTAAATTAACGGTGCCACCTACCTGCACGTGAGATGCTCAAAGGCAACGGAGCAGTAAGGTTGACCTTGAAGCACGCATCAAGTGCAGCACCACCTTAACAAGACAAGCGCTGAACTAGCGTGCAAGGTTCCCTCCGAACGGTTTTTTTACTATGTGACATTTAAGTTGTGACCATATAATTTTATTGGTGGAAAGTCTGCAACTAAGTTCAGTGCAGGTCGCAATCTGAGTTTCACATACATCCGGTTAGTACATTTTGAAGTACAGATATCTGAAAAGGCCATTTTTAGCTATGTTGGAGGGCTTAGAAACAGTGTATTCAATTATCGTGGCATCTTAACAATGAGGTTCCGACCTTGTCTGAAGTTTGTTTTCTTTTAGTACGTTGGCACAATGGGCACACGTGGAATAATTTCGTAGGAAAATCCTGTTTACGAACACACTGCAACGCATTTGAATCATGGGGTAGGCTGCCATTGTTAATGATTTGTTGATTAACCTGTAAATCATTTTAGAGATTTTATCAACAAATCATAAGTAATGTTGTATTTTCGTAAATCCACACATTTTTACTATTAAGTCCCATTGCAAAAAACATTCAAAGATAAAATTGGGTAACACAATGCTTTCCTTGGATTTTTTTACCTGCATTGATTTCTAATATATTAAAACAATTGTAATGGACATTTTACATAGACTATATTTGATTCTGCACAAAGTGTAAAATTCAAAACAAGTAGGCCTAAATAATGCTTACTTAGATTCTCCCTCTTTAGCAGGTTTCCTCGGTTTGCCTTTATTCAAATGTGCCTTTAACTTCTCTGCTCTTTCCAAGTACTCAATACACTTGGCTCTGATGCTTCTCTTTGCCATATCACTTTTAGCTTCATCTGTCAAAAAGGCATAAGACAGAATCATCCTTATCAAATTGACATTTAGTAAATACAAACTATAATTAGTAATTCAAGAAGCTAACAAAATAAAGTAAAGAATATTTACAATTTTTTGATGTTTGAACATAAACTAGTGACCATAATTTTTTGTTTCAGTAGGCCTATAACTAATAGACACTACTACCAGACAACACGACAGAAGGGTTGAATTGATCTTTTTATGTCAAAAGTACTGTAGTTTCAAGAACTACCTGCTAGGGAAATTAAAATTTATCTCATTAGTTACATAGGTGGTTGCGTTAGGCGCTACTTGGACTAGTGAACCAGCCCAGCCAGGTTAAACAAGAGAAGTCTCGTGCGTGGTTAGTTTGGCGGATGCTTCTTTATGCAAAGATGCATAGTACATTATCTGTGGAAAAGAATGACAATACCAATATATGGTTTAGAGATGTACGTTCAACAACAATCTCTAAGCCACAGAAAATGCTTAACGAAATTACTGAATTTGATTCACATTCAAACTACATATGTTTGATACACACTTCTATTTTCCAGCATCAAAATACAGCAACACAGCAGAAGAATAAAAGCGGGAACAGTACTTTCTAAAACCTACGCAGTGAGCAGGCTTTCGAGTGACTATGATGTGGGCTTAGCACATGGTGTATGGAACACTTAATGTAAAAAGTTCAAATTTATTAGCACTCACGGAACAGCAATCATGCTGGCTGAAAAGCATGGTGACAGCTTCACATTGTACTCCTAGAGTTGTCATCAAGCCTGTACAACTGTGTCCAAGAGGAAAAACATTATACCACAGCAGACAAGTCTATACAGTGTTAAACAGAAATGAATCACTGCCCTCTCGCATTTAAAGGAAGGAAAAGTCAACTGTGATAATATGCTAACATGCAAACGTCTTTGGTGATTACTGGTTGACTGACATAGGCCAGGTCCTCATGTTTTAAGTTTAAGACTCTGTCCACATATTGGTATGCAGAGTTTTAACTGTGCCAAGTTAGCACGGGGGAGTGGGGCATGAGACGAGGACAGATCTCGAACTGTACCGCGTACTACGCCACGTGGCATTTACCCTGGGAAAGCCAGCAAGCCAAACCTGTAGAAGTGAATAATCTTTTAAACTAAACTCGTTATTAATCGCAAACCACTCATCTAAACGACTTCGAATTTTTTATAGTATATTTATGAACTGTTCTGTCCATAATGATGCATGTTAATTTTTGTAACTTAAATTCTGTCATTGTTTAAAAAATAATTTGTTGTTGACGTATTACAGACAATCTATGGAAAATGTAGCATATATTACAGTAAGCAATAAACTTTTTTTTGTTTTTGGGGATAGATGGGGGTATCAGCGGATGGAAGGAAGAGGATATTCTAAATTTTATTTCTATGACCTTCTTAATAAGTGGCGTGGAACGTTAATGATTTTGGTAGCAGGTTGACCACAGCGAATATTTCAGTCGCTGCACACGTGCCTGGTTCGAACGGCTAGTAGAAACACTGTTGGTTTAGTCACACCACACTTTCTTTTTCTATTCTCACATTTGTACCTGTAAATTATATTCCGATAACTTTTACCAAGATACTTAACTTAAGCATATGAGTTTAAATTTAATATGACAATATTGCATTACAAAATTATTATATTTCATTTATATGACTGTTGCTATTGAACATTAATATTGCAGTAAAGTAGACAGTAATGCAATTAGTAAATCTGCCACAACATACAATAACAGCTGTATAGTTTTATGGACATTACTAATTTGCTGCTTTCTTAATTTCCAATCACTTGTTTTTATTTCACTCTAGGTCTTTTCTGGAGCAGTATTGAGTTATATACCATTCAGGATAAAGCGAGCACTAAAAATTTAACATTTGAAAAGTATGACTAGCCATCTTTGCACATAATTCAACAGTAGCAATAGTTACTTTACTACTTGTATGATTGGGAATGAACTAACCTAATGTAGTTCTGCGAATTTTTCTATTTAAATACAACAATAATGCAATAAAATCAACTGAAGTCCTACTTATTTGAATTTTATATAGTTAATAATTGTTTTTATCAAACTAGCTTTTACAAGTTCCTACCGACTGCACAATTCGTCTTAGATATACAAACATCAAGTAACGTGTCCAGAGAAGTTAGACATTTCCCGTCGTTAGCCGTTACACGTGGAAAAATATGAAATTGGCTGAAAAAATATATTTAGCAGAGCTTTGAATGCTCTCTTTATTCCGAACCAACTATACTTGATTCTGATAACTGTTCGTGTTCTAACGAAACATTGTTAATGTGGCTTGTAGTTCCCAATGTTACGTGGGACAGCATCTGTCACTTTCCTAGATATATTTTTCTGTATATTACATATGTGGTTCCCGTGAATGCAAGCATTCTTTAGCTGACAATATTACTCATAAATTCTTCTGTGACGATTACTAAACCACCCCGAGACAAGTATTGAATTCCATTATCCTGATGAGGATACAAATTAGTCCCTCTCAATTCTAAATCGGCGGGAAACATATTCAGCTATGTACTTTAAACTATTTCTTCCGCAGGAATAGCTAAAGTTTCCATGTCTAATGTAAATTTTTCCTTCGTAATTGTCAACAGATTAATTTAAATCATGTAGTCTAACGTTTTTGTAATTCCCTGTGAAGTACCAGTTAAAAACAATGCTGAAAGCAACAATGGTGTTTTGTCTTGAAGAACTAGCTGTTGCAGATGGAAAACATACTTCTTCGACTCTGTCTCTAGTTTTTTTTCTTTTTCTTTCTTGGAAAATGTCAATGAAATGCTTCTCTAAGGCACGTGTAAAATAAAATTATTGGTGAATTATAGTTGCCATATTTATGCATCAATTAACTGTTGCAGGAATCTCACATTTTCCATTTTAAATACTACCAGTATTTTCATAGGATAAAATATTTTGAAATTTTTATTCCATTTTATAACCTATATTATTTTTTTTTTATTTACATTTACTTTCAGCTGTTTAGTCTTGTGTGTTTATGATTAATTGCAATCTACTTTTAAACAAACATAATTTGTACCGAACATGACAGACACAAAAGTGACTTAATATTGCTCTGCCATACACTTACAAAGCACTTTTTAATGTTTCAATCTCTAGCTTATCGGGAAGTTAATTTAAAATTGATTGTGAAATTTGTACTGAACAAATGGACTGGCAAGGAAACAGGTTAATACAAACATAGTAAAAATGTTCTATTGTTATACAGATTAAAAAATTCCACCTTCTCAGGAGTTATGCCTGCTTTCTTCCAAAATGCTCTATCCCTGCCTTGTCCTTTTTTATAACTTTGAAACTGCTTTCTTCTACACTTACTTATTTTAAAATATCTTCTGCCATGGGCTCGTCGAAATAATAATACTGTAAATAGGATCTTTCCATTTCTGAGAAAGCTACGTGTAATGACAATCTGTTCATAATCGTGTTTATCAACAACATGTTCATTATACTTGTCGAAAAAATATATATTCATACTAATTTTAGTATCATTGAATTTATTGAAAGTTTGTTATATATGTGGTTTTCTACTATTATTGTAGCCGTGGACTGACCAATGTGTCAATCTGTCTTGTTACGAAGTGAACACCTGCAAGCCTGGTGTTTTCAGGTCCTAGCTGGGAGTTGCACTGTTGCAGAGTGAATGCCGCGTGAAGTCATATGAGAGGCCGAGTGCGGGGTGTGGTCGGGGAAAGATGTGCACACGTCTACCTTGTATATTTCTTAGTACCATGAAGTTAGCAAAATAAATAATGAATGGAACGCCCACAGATGATGTCACGTAATTGCAAACTTAGTGTTTTCCCCGCTGGAGCATAGTTCATACGTGCTCACTCCGCGGCATCCGAAGCTGAAGTTAGCTATCTCAATGCGACTGCGCTAGACGCTGATAAAATTTTTTAAATTTAATTGCTCAGCAACCGTACTCAAGCTCTCTAAAACTAACAAATGTATTAAACCAGACAGAAAAATACCAGACAAATTTCCCAACATGCGCATGCCCTTAAGTAACATCAGAATAATAATTAGGGCACTTAAATGTAATCATCCATTTGAACAAAAAAGCATCTGCAGGCCAAAACACTTATATAATAATTAAAACAGAATTAAAATTAATTTATTGGCTGTGTAGCCAACCAATAGTTATTTCAATAAAGTTATAAAAAGAATTTAATGAAAAAACCAGGAGTCTGAGAACTTTAATTATCAAAAGCTGATTTATAAATGTCAATACTGGCAGTAATAAAATGCATAGTCAGCAAAATAAGTATTAAAAATTTCTAAGATGCAGTGAAGGACAAGCCACAAGCAAAATAAAGAAACTGGAATAAAAATCAGCAACAAATTCGAACAAACACAAGAAATCAAAGGAGTAAAAATTTTCAGCCACCTGCCCAGGAGGCCTAAGCTCGAGTTTTCAGTCGTGTGCGAGTTGGAAGCAGAGTGCTCATTTTCAGGACATGGAGATTGTTTTATCGTTAGATTTCTGAAGTATTTTACATTATAAGCAAAATAAAGTTTATCCATGTCCTAAAAAACACCACTAGGCTTCCAACTCGCATGCGACTGATAACTCTAGCGTAAGTCCTCAGGTGGATCAAGAGTGCTAACAAATGATCCAGTTTAAATTCCTAACGTATTCCACTATGCTTAGATTATTCATTAGGTTCTAAAACACTCAATAACAGCACAGGAAACCACTAACTTAAACTTTGAAAAAAATAAATAAACTGTAACTTTATGAAAAAAAAATTAACTCTTTTAAGTATCCATTCTAAAAAAAGTCCTATATATTTCTTAAATACATAAATATAAATGAGGTTCTGCATCCAAAAATACAGACTAATAAAAATAAACAACTTTTACTTACACTTGATGGCTTGCAGAAAATATTCCACTCCAAGCTCATATAACCTGCAAGCTTCTTCATAATTATTATTTTTATCTTCTTCACTTGCCTTTATTGAAAGTTCAATTGCTTTCTAAAATAACAGAAAAACATACTAATTAAGCAAATACAAAACAATGCAATTAATAAAGGAAGGCAATAGAGAATATACTACGTTAGTTAAACTTATTAAAAAAACATTGGGTAATTATTAATATATACTGTATTTATGTAAAATTACAAATCAGACAATACACAAAACAACAATCAACCATCTTATGTTCATATGCTCATTAAAAATTATGTTATCAAAATTGTTTACGTTAATTGAAAGGTTTTAAGTGAAACGCAGTGAATTGTACGTAACTATGTACAGTGAAGTTTCATTATGAAGGACTTCAGAATAAAGCATTTCTCACTTTAAAGAGTAAATTAAAATACCCCTTTAAACGTAATACAATGTACCGTATAATGTGTTCAGTTTAAAGAAGTTTCAGTAAAGTCCACGGTTCTCTACTTCTAGCTCATATTTTAAGGGCAGTGTGTACACTGCCGAGAGGACGACTGTGCGCTCCAGGCCACACGGTTAAGCATGCAGTGGGGCATGGCTTAGCTGCATTCGAAGAGAGAAGAGAGGTGACAAGAGCATAGCCAGGGTGGCGTGAGCCAGGTGGAGTGGGAAGGCCATCCTTGTCACTTTTACCCTCCCTTCTTCAGTTGTGCAAGGATGCTTGTGGAGTGAACTTCTCATGTTACCAGGCCTTAGCCAATCTGCGCTCACTATGACGTCATTGTCAGATAGCAGACAGATACCGGGAACGCGGGAGAGTGCTATTTCAATCAACTGAGTCATGATTTCAATATGCTGTCACAAATCTAAGTAACTCACACACGATTAATTTCTCTGTTCAACACCACCAGAATTAGTGTATGTTTAAATAATTTTAACGTAATGTTTACTAGTTTCGACATAATAGTATTATAATCATTGACGAGGAAAATTTTGCTCTTTAAAATAGTGAGACTACCACTGTTATTCAATGGGTTGGTGCAAAGTAATATATGAACACGAATAATTGAAGTTTATTTTATTGTATTCTGCTTTAAATATAAATTATAAGAACGATTATAAAATTTTTTACACTCACAGAAATCATCTTTGTAAATTTTAAATTTTACATTTGACGTAATATTATTGTAAAATAAAGAACAAACTTAGTACATTATAATTTAAATAAAAAAGAATAATGCACTGGTAAACTCCACAGTCTCTTTTATTTAGATGTGCCATTTATAAAACAAAATGTGTATTCTGCAAACTGTTATGTTCCTGCAGAAGTTAACATGCTCGTTTCCCATTGTACAATTAATTAAAAGATAAAACAAATATATGCACATTTACTTGATCTATTCTGCGGCAATTGTGTTAACTTTCATGCAGACACATAATTAATTCATGAGGGCAGGGAAAGAATGAAAGATTTTATAATATTAAACAAACACACAGGAAAATTTGTTAAAGTTTTTTTTTACAATTATAAAACAACCGTCAGGAGAAAGAATAAAATTTTCTTTCAATAATAAAATATCAGTCCTGCATAGCATGCATGTGAAGAATTTAAATCTATTAATATTTCACACTACTAGCGTGAATTTGTAGTATACTCCGGAACCTCAGCGAGTTACACACATAACGAACACACAACTCACCGAATCGTCACGTCAACATGAGTGTGGTGGAAGGGCAAGTCATCACTTGACTCGGGTCCTGTCATAACTGGGTAAACACTCTCGCATGCACAACATTGAGTACTGCCTACATAACATAGAGTACACTACACTCCTCCCTTCCAAGACAGTGTTTCACATGCCACAAATAGACACATAATTTAAGAACACAATTTAAGGTACTATTAATCTAGAATGTAATCTTTCAATTTCCCTGGCAACTGCAGCACTCTGCTGGAAACACGATGCTCCTGTGGAATAGTGTACTCCCACTGCTGACTGGTGCTCTCTTGCTCCTCAAACCCTCTGAACGAGCTGGTATCGTTCTCGTCCTCTGCTGTGTCCGTGTGACACTCTGAGGCTGGTGTAACCAGCTGTTTGCTATTGCTGGGAGGTGGGTCTCTCGAAGAGTGCTGCTGAACAGGCGGAGTGGGTGCCTCAGGTGTACTCTCTGCAGGGCTGCTAGTAGTAACCCCTCGAGCCCTTACCTGGTCTGCTTTGTGCAGCTTGCACACACAGGACTTACTTGTGCCCTGCCCCGCACTTGAGGGAAGCTGCCACTGGTTGCATCTAGTGCCTGTTGGGGCCCTTGTGACACTCTATCAATGCCTTGTTCACTCAGTTCCCTGTGCAAAAGCTGGTCCACATGGTGCCTGGGCTCATACCCAACCTCGTCGGTGATCACATGTATGTGTTGCCTTTGTGCTCCGTGGTGCGAAAAGTCAAAAAATCTACCGTGTTCTTTCTTGTCTTCATCGTTGTGTCGTCCAGTCTGTTGTCTGTGACGTCGTTGTTGTCTTGTCTTGTGTCCGACATTGTCTTCATCTCAGTATTATTGTCTGTGCTGTCTTAACTGTGGTGTCCTGAGTTTTACAGATTATTTTGTTTGTCTTTCGATGTTTATTTTTGAATATATATTTTATGGGATCTTTCATTTTATGTTGTTTTGGTTTATGAATGTGTTGACTACAGTCAACTAAGCTGTTTATCTTTTTTTTTTTTTTTTCCTTTTTCCATTTCTTTTTCCTTAGTCTCATATTAGAATCCTACAAAGACATTATATTGCTATGGTGTATGTCATCAACAGTACAGTGTACGTTGCGCCGGAATATGCTGTGCGTTGCATAACATTTAAGGATATTTTTATTAGGTTGCTAGGTAATGAAACCACAATACAAATGTTAATATGTAGTGCTGGTATAACTGGCAACTTCTCGCACCTGAACATTATCTCTCGTAGAACAAACCTTGCTGGCGTCACGAAGATATTGGACCCAACGTGGGAATGTGACACACGATTTTCTGTTGTTTCCAGTAAACGCTGCCATTTCCTGAATAAAATACAGCTGTGATAATATGTTGAAATAATAATTACTGTAGTAGTTTTACGTTTAACAGTCACACAATCAGGTACAACAAAGATGACTTTAATTGTTTGTAAAAGTTACATATTGTGGAAATTCATCGGCTCGTTGCCGCGCACAGCGACTCTTCAGGGCTTGAATTTGCATAATAGAAACATTTTTCCTTAAAATTTTCAGCGACGACTATAGGGTTCCTATACATCATAATGTTCCTAATCGTAATGCACATGTTTGTATGAAATTAATTTTCTTTGAACGTTTCACACAAAAAAACATTTTTTTTTTTTTCAATTAAACAGCAAATAACTTAATTTGAAAAATTTATAATGCAAAAATGCTTTCTTACAAACACAGTTGATTATGTGAGTTCGTCAAAAAATTACTTTAGTATGAATTTTCAAAGTTAGGTTTCACAATAAAATATTTTTCCTGAATGCTTGAAAACTCGCAAAACAGCAATGGCGGATTTGATCCAAAAGACCCTTAAAATGAGATTTTACTGTATGTAGAACGTTACATTCTGCAGTGAAGGAAGGTAAGAAGTATAGATAGCACGCATCCTGTTTTTCCCAGTGACTCTGATCACAGGAAGTTACAGTGATCCATTTTCATGATAGCAACCATGGAAAGAACCAGCTCACAGACAATATTAGTAAACATCTAATTCCAGCCAAGCAATTGCAATTTTCAGGAGGTTGGCCATTTATAAAGCTTTGTTGTAAGTAGTATGGCCCTTTATTTAAAGATAAAAAAGATATATCTGCTTTCCAGCAGAAGAGCAACCTTACAGTGCCTCTAACCACTTCGTGAGAAGTGTAAAGCACTAAGGGCAAACCATACATAAAGTTTGTTGTGTGCACGCCTATGCATTTTTTTTTTTTAAGTTTTCCATCAATACTATATATTCATACCTATAAAAGATTACCAAAACATAAATTTTCACAATTTTCAGCTGAGAGAAACAAGCTTTGAAGATTAATCAAAGACCTTAAATGGTCTACACATATGTAACATTCTTGCATGCTATTCTTAAGCAGACATCACTCCAGTAGTCCAGCAAATCTCTATGCATAAAAGAGTTCACTGATTGACGACTGACTGACATATCAAACTGCAGCCCAAACCACTGAACCTATAAATGTGAAATTTTTTGTGTAGGTTCCTTTTAGGTCATAGGAAAGCTCTGAGAAGGGATTTTTTGAAATCCTACCCCTAAGGGGTGAAATGTGTTTTCTAAGGTTCGTCTACGTAGCTCGAACCTGACGGCGTATCATCGTTACTTTTACTTCAATTGGTGATTAATAAAAATACACGTTAGCCAATGCAAGGATTTTTCGAAATTCGACCTTTAAGAGGGTGAAAAGACCTGAAATGTGTTTTCAGTTAATTATGGATATCTATCAGACCCTTTGGGATACAGAGGTACTTTTTGCTTCAAAATGATGCTTATTTAAATAGCCAAAAAGTAGCTTTAGGATTTCTTGAAATTTAACTCTCAAAGAATAAGAAAGTGGGAAATGTGCTTTTTTTTATTACTTGTCTGTACAGATCGAACGCAATGAGTTATTGTTGTGATTTTTACTTCAGTTGGATGCATATACTGATTTTGTATAAGACAGGACTTCCAAGACATTTCGAAATTCTATACCTAAATGTGTTTTCCATTATTCTTCCACAGCTATTGAATGAGTCGAGATATCACAAGTGCTGTTTGCTTCAGAATAACATTTACGTAAAGACCTGAAAATAATATGTCGGGTTATTTTCCAAATTTGACTCCAACTATATGAAAAAGGTTAACATTTGTTTACGATTTATGATCAATATACCTATATTGATCCCACTGAATTTTAAATATTGATGCAATTTTTTCTTGAGATTGATATTTGAAATGTAGTGTATTTATTTTTGGAAATTTCACAAAGGAGGTGAAAAGTGATAAAATGGGATAAAAGGTGTTTCAATTAATCTTATATATGTACATATAACAAACCCAATGGGCTATCGTCATGATTTACACTTAAATGTGATGCCCATACAATAGCTTAATTGTCTATATATATATATATATATATATATATATATATATATATATATATATATATATATATATATATATATATATTATATATATATATATATATTTTTTTTTTTTTTTTTTTTTTTTTTTTTTTTTTTTTTTTTTTTTTTTTTTTTTTTTTTTTTTTTTTTTTTTTTTTTTTTTTTTTTTTTTTTTTTTT
>PNEQ01000318.1:47952-79124 GCA_003012365.1 Medauroidea extradentata
TGTAAAGGAATTAAATATGTTTTTAAATTAATTGATTATGATTCGACTCAATCAGTTGTCATCACCTCAACTGGATACATGTATGAATGTTTAAAATGTGATGTAAAGATTTTGCAAAATTTGATCGCTAAAGAGATGGAAAAGCGTAAAACTGGTTTTCATTTACCCCAATCTACCTAAGCAGTTGAAATATTAAGATAATATTTGCTTCAAATTAATGCTTATGTAAATACAAAAAAATATTTCTTAGTTTTTGTACTGAGAAAATAACTCTTAAATACCCGGGGGTGGAGGCAACGTAGTTGTAAATGTTTCAAAACAGGTGATACAAAATAGCATGAGCAGCCATAGAGAAGTAATTTATAGGGAAGTTAATATTCTTCAATTATATCGTTACATATGGTTGTACAACCTCTATGTGCCCAGTGACTGAATATTTTACTTATTTTTAAATAAACTTTAGACAGTACGTATTACGAGCACTGTCATCAATGCTCTTGCTCAAGGTAAATGGGTCATCATACCATGAATACTGCTTATACCATCCAAACACTCTCTCGTATTCAAGGTCTGTTTTGCTACGACCATAAATAAGGCCCGGGACAGTTTTTAAAGAGTGGCAGGGCTAGACTTTGGACAATTTTTCACATGGGCAGCTATAACTATAATACTTAGCATGCTGTAGAGTAATTTCAACCTGCAGCTTGGTTATCCTGACATTGCTAATCTGATGTAAAAAAAAAATATTTACTGTTACGAGTAATGTACTTGGGCAATGCCCATGGAAGGACTGCTAGAATATGTCATAAAAATTATTGTTTGTTCTTTTTTTTTTTTATGATTCTGTGTTTGTTTTCACTTGGAAAACTGTACTGGTAAAAAGGGAGTAATTTCATTGTTGTGTTCATTCATGATAGGCTACTGCAAGTATTACACATAAATATCTGGTCATTGGGCATTTGCAGAATGAAGGTAACCACTCACATTTTTATATATAAAAGCAGAAAAGAAGCTTATACTTAAAAATGGCATCACTTCAGAACCTGCACAGCAGAAAACGGTCGTCCACATGCCTTATAAGACAGGCAATTCATTACAAATAACAAATATGAACCAGGGTTACCAGGGTTAGCGAGAGTTATATTAGACGGTCATGGTTTACGGCGCCACTCCATGGATTACGGGCATGGAGACCCGGCTAGTCTCTTTCTCAGGGTGTGACGTCGCCCGCGTGGCTCTAACCCTGAAGTCACTCGCAGAAATCTAAACAGTTTTATTTCTTTGTCAATACACTCTTATGTGGGCTCTTAAAAGCGTCCCACACGCCTACCGACCGAAGTTCAAGCAACCGACGACGTTCTACCTCTCTTTTCGACGCTACCACCTCAAAGAATGCCTGGATTTTAAAACACTCTCCAATATATAAGTAAAAAAGTACATATTTTTCAATGAACACTTACAAGGAAAAATAAGTTCATGGCTGGGCTGAGCATAAAAAAATAAAGCGAAAAAAAGTAAATTTCCTAACAAGGCAAGTCTTGGAGGACCGTCTAGGACCATCCTCACTCGAAAAGTAACATAAGACAGTCTTAAATACCAAAACTCAGCTGTACATATTTATATGTATTATAGAAACAAAATTATAAAGAATCATCGTTAGTAATTTTACATCAATCTTGCTATGGTAGCATCAAATGAAAAGTGCAATGATTTGGAATTACAGAACAACTAACCAAGTTTATTTCAAGTAGAAATAGGTACTATAGTCACTCTGCTTTGTCACTGTAGACCATATCTGTTTGGCCGGCTATTTTCTTTACTCTTTTTATTAACCTTTATTTTATTTAGAACTCTGTATATTGCTCAGTTATTTACACTTTTTTATAGATCTTTATCTTGTTTAGAGCACTGTAGAAAATATTTGCTTGGTCAGCTGTTCTTTGCTATTTTTAAAACCTTTATCTTGTTAGGAAAAAGTTGAATACAGTAGTGAACGATTAATATGTTTTGTTTAAATGAGTTTCCCACAATGTAGGTTTTAGCTTTTGTCCTTTTGCAATCAGTGTGCAATATGTGTTTAAATTTGATCTTTTCACTGTACTTCAGAATCCTTAAAACTGGTTTCAGCCTACATTTCATTTATCATTGCAGATATACTTTTTCCTGTCTCTGCACTCTACAACCCCATTATAAATTCAATGAGGGCAGTAACTCGCACCATATGATAGTTCAAATGATAATAGTAATCTTATGCAATCTTTGAACAATTCTTGCTATGGGTTCTTATTATAAATAGAACAGTTTTTTTGAACATACCCCATTGTGGGTGAATGTTGCCATATTGCAGAAAAAAACACAGTAAAAACAACAAACGAAGGAAAGCTAATAAGCTGTAGTCAATAAACATAAAACATACAGATAATTCCTGAAAGGAATGTAGTCATATCCCAAATGATGACACAAGGACAAAAACTAATTAAAAAACAACACAAAATTAATTCCCAAGTGGGATATAGTCGACTGAAGGATGACAAAAAAAACAACAAAAGACAGACAAAAAAATAATAAAAAACCAACACAAAATAGAGTGTGCGAAAAAAGCACGAAATGGATGAACGACGAGGACAAAACAAATAACGAGAGACACAAATATATGTGAACACAGGCAAGACACAACACAGACAAAAAAGATGAATAAGTAGTAGGTTTCGCAAGACGACAACAGATGATTGTGTTTCGGGAACTGGTATCTGCTCCCATCTTCTGGCACATGTACAGACTGAGGAACTCCTGCAGACTGACTGTGACATCCGGAAAAACAAGGGTCTTATATTTGAAATGTGCATATATGTAACTCAGCCAATGGCAGGGCACCAGTCTCCTGATTGTTCGTGCAGCTTGTAATGTGCTTATATGCAGTGACGTGTGGAACAGGTCTATTGTATTGTAAACTAATGGTTTGGAAGTGTAATCCTCAACTATTAATTGTCTGTATTTAAATTACAACAAAACAAAAGTAAAACCAGTTACAGAAAAACAAAAAAACTCAGAACTGTGTCCATCAAATCCCTTGTGAGTATGGAAGTAAGTACATTGGAGAAACTGGCAGGTCTCTCAACACACACCTTAAAGAACACCAAAATAATATCAAGAAAGGTGAAACTGAAAAATCCAGACTAGCCAAACATAACTGGTAGAACAATCACAGAATACTGTGGGAAGATGCTATGCCAATCACACTTGAAGCAAACCCTACAAAAAGGAAGATAAAAGAATCAGCTTTTATCATCAGCAATAGTAAAGTCATCAGTCAACAAACCATTGAACTAAAAAATATCTGGAATCCTTTAATCAAAAAAGAAACTAAGTTAAATAGAGACAGTTAATAGTTGAGGATTATACTTCCAAACCATTAGTTAAAAATACAATAGCCACACATCACTGCATATAAGCCCATTACAAGCTGCACAACCAATCAGGAGGCAGCTGCCCTGCTATTGGCTGAGCTACATGTAGACACATTTCCTATATAAGACCCTTGTTTTTCCTGTCATTCCATGGCAGGGAGGAGAGGGGCACTGTACACACACACACATATAGATTATATTTTTGTAAATAAAAATAAAATTAAAAAAAATATATAAAAAGGTATTAAAATAAAAATATATAAAATAAAAAAAAAAACATATGATAATGGTAATTTTTTTTTCACACCTCCTGTTTTCTTGACCTGTAGCTGCCAATGGTCGCAGGAGATGCAAGTATCTCTGTACACCGTTGCTGGTCAAATGGCTGCTAATTCCATTGTGCATGCATTTGTGTAGACTGGACTTTGAATCCTGAGCGACAGAACCTCAGAATTTGAGATGGAATGTTAATTTTATAATGTATTATCATTCTTTTGAATTGATAAATGATCTAATAATACTATAATATTGTAACTGGTGAGCAAAGAAACAAATTTAAACAAATAATTGTAATTGCATTATGTATTATTAACATTTGCATTAGTAATTCTTAATTTTAATGTAGTCTAATTAAAGTCTTTCGTTTAAATTAACATACACAAAACACATAAAATAGTTAACCGTTATTACGTCAACATTAAATATTTCTAATATATATATATATACTATATATTATGTGATCTTTGAACGATTCTTGTAATGGATTTGTATTATGAACATAAAAATTTTTTTGAACATACACCATTGCAGCTAATGTTACCCACAGTAAAAAGAAAAAACAAAAAACATAGGAAGAAAAGCCAGTAAGCTGTAGTCAACACACACAAAACATACAGATAATTCCTGAAAGGAATTTTGTCATATGCCATAAAAAGACACAAAAAGAACAGGTATAAACAACACAAAATGTCAACTGGAGGACGACAGAAAAAAACAACAAAAGACAGACAAAAAAATAATTAAAAACCAACACAAAATAGGGTGTGTGAAAAAAGCACCAAATAGATGAACGATGACGACAACACAAATAACGAGAGACACGAATGGATGTGAACACAGGCAAGACATAACGAAGACAAAAACAGACTAAAAATGTAGGCTTCTCTAGACGACAATACGGTAACATTCACCCGCAATGGCGTATCTAAAAAAAAACATTTATGTCTATATATAATATTGCAATTAACTGCATTTTTCTATACTTGCATAACAAATATAACATAAACACTTTAACAAGAAAGTAGAATGAAACTAATGAGTGTCACAACAAAATGCAGCCATTTTGTTCTTCCTGATAAAAAGTTTCGACTTTGTTCTCCCATGACCAACATTTAAACTTATCTGTTTGTAATAAAATACTGGGTAAAGGGGTTACATGATAATGGATCTCCACCATTGCTATTAGTAGCACCAGAGTGGCAGCCAGCCAGCCCAGGTGCCCTGCCACAAATGTGATTCCCCAAATTACTGAAAATAAAAATTGTACGTTATAGAAATAATTTCTTCACAAAGACAGTCACCTACTTGAATATTTTTCGACAACTGAGGGAAGAGAAAATGAGAGCTTAATAAGGTGACAACAATGTGCATATTAAGTGTCCCATCACTTCTACACACACGGTACTGAATCAGCAAGCAGTTTTTCATTGTACTGCATTTGCAACTAGACCATCACTATATTGGATATGACTCCAGCAAAGACCAATGTACGCCACTGCCATAAATTTGTTTATACCCATTTATTACCCTATGAAATACAGCAATGTAAAAAAAAAAGTTTTGTCTGTTCAGAAGCATTCATAACATGTGTACTGTTTTGAAAAACACCATTCTGTTATCTAGAATGTGTTTTATTTCTGTAGGTAAAGATGTTGTAAACACGTTTAATAGTTTTTTAAAAAAAATTTTTGTTACATGCTGTAACAAATTTGGAAAGCAATGTACGTTAATGAAAGGAAACTCAATAGATGGCCTAAAATATTATTTTGTAAGAGAGTGCTCTATTGTTATCAATTTTATGCAAAAGCATAAAGTAAAGTGCTTATTAAATTATTACTTGCATGATGCTATCATGCATTGTGAAAAATTATCTTGGAACAGTAATTTAACTAATTTAAAACCATTTTTCAGGAAAATTTTTTTACATATTTAGGAATGATAAAGTAGTCAAAATTTCCCAATGTAAGCAAAATCAAAGTATTTGCTAAAACTTAGTGCTGTATAGTTTATATATCAAACCCACCAAATACTGTAATTCCATTCACATATGATCTGAGTAAGTCGGCTCACGATATAAGTTTTTGTTAATTTGTACAATATATCCCACATTCAGGAACAGAAATTATGTAAAAATAAATATTGAACTAATTCCATATGTTATAAATAGTTTTCTCTGATATGTACTATACAGGAGCACAGAAAAACAAATTCTATTGTTCCACAATAGTTGAACATGTACTTCCACTAACAATAAGAGTGTGAAAGATCACTCTCTCCTAACTGGGTCACAGCCCATTAAACTGTAAAATAGCAGTAAGCTGTGGTGTGTAGAACCAGAGAGTTTTTTTCCTCTGCTCATCCCCCCCCCCCCCACCCAAACAATTGTTATACCATGCTGTAGTTGCTAAACTTATGTAGACCTTCCAAGTTCCAGAAATTTAAAAAAATCAGGAGAATTTTTAACAACCTTCCCCCACCCCCTCCGCCAAACCCATGAAAAGGTACTCTGCACATTAATCTCATTTTTGGCAATTTCTGCAATGGCAAAATTAAGTTTATGGTTTCCTTGCATACACAATGTTTTTTTTGTGCTTTTTTGATTGAACATGTTTCACGTCTGTCTCCCTCACCACAATGCACCATGGAAAATTCATATTTGCACATGCATACTAAAGCATATGTATGACCTTCAGTTGACACTTATAAATTATAAACACAGATAGCCTATTCATCAAAAAATTAGATTTTATACATTTAATCATATTTCTTCAACATTCTGACTGCACAATATTTCCAAAATTAACGCATCATTATGAACTCAAACATGGTTACAAAACTGGCAGTGATTATCAAGGAATTCAGTCAATTGAATGTATTTCATGAGCACATTTGATAAATTGAACTTCAAATAAGGTTTTAACTTACTTGATTGATAAGAAAACAATGTAAAAATTGTGATTGAACCTACAAAAAAATCTGGAGATTTTTACAAACAATCAAGAGGGCGGGAGACAACCCAGAAACTACTGAGTTCCCTACCACAATCAGGAGAATTGGAAGGCCTGCTTATGTATTGCTGACATCAGAAAAATTACTCCAAACAAGGAAAAATATGTAGGCCTTCTGAATAGGGACTGACATTTCATGTGCATAAAATATGTTACGTATGTCAAAACACATTATACGAGGCAGCGTTATAGCACAACTTACTGCACTCCAAAGTCACAAAAATGCTATACTCTAGTCAACAAACACTTATTTTCTATGTGTATACAGATTATTGTAACTACCCTATAAAACCTGAGTTTTTTCTGGTGCTTAGCAAGTCACCCAAACCAAAAATATGTACAGCAAAATAACCTTTTTGGACTTTTAACAACATTGTTGGAAGACACACATCATGAAAAAATTAAACTTAAATCATTTAAATAGAACATACTTGTTACTACAAAAGACACTGCAAAAATATAAGTAAAAAAATTTGGAAAGCCAAACTAAACATTAAATATGTATATTATTTATCGGAATTGTGCATCAATATTTTATAGTGTCTTGATAAATTTTTGTTACACATTTTTTTGAGAGTATCCAAAATGGTTGAAATAATATACCCTCAGTAACTGTTTAAAAGACATCCCCCAAATATGCCTACTTTGACATCGTTATTTCTCAACTTAGTAATAACTGATAACCCAGTACTGAAAAAAATAATAGGCCTAAAGATAATGTACATGTATAAACAAAGAAATGTGTTGTAAACTACCATTGTCTTGACACACTAAATATAGCTGCTATATATGAATAGTAACTAAAGTTAAAAAGTTTGTTACATGGAAAACACATAGGTATCAACCTGGCTTAGTGCCAAGGATCAACGATTAGGGTTGGAAGGGAGAGGGGAGAAAATGAATGTTTTATTACAGATCACCCATAGGCGAAACCTCAGGGGGGCACGTGCCCCCCAACTTCAAAATAGTTTTATAAAATGATAACAATAATGCCTGTAGAATAATTACTTTATATATTATTTTATAGCAGAAGGTTAATTAAATCTCTAGCCAATATTTATACATTTTCAGCAAGTTCTTGTAAATTTACACTTTCTATATGTGGTTTTACTAAAAATACTAGGTAATGCACCCCCAAAATTTAATAGTCATGCTACATCTATGAAATCACCCAATTACAGCGGGTGGGGGAGAGGGGTGGTTTTACCCTCTGGGAAAATTTGGATTTCAAGGGGCCAAATAGTGCAATTTACACAGTTTCTTATCTAAACATTAAATATACCGTTCGTAGAAATATTTATATTTTTAGAAATAATATTTACTACCAATAATACCTCTCAAAGTGGGGAAGGTTACAACCCCTATCTCCTCCTTTCCCTTAGTTACACCCCTGATCAGTGGCGTATTTAAGGGGTGGTGGAGGGGGTGACCACCCCCCTAAGAATCTGTTGTGCATTTTTTTAGTGTTGTAAATTGTTAAAATATATGCGTACAGAAGAAACATTACATTTATACGGGGAGGGTATAGTTCCTGTTTTTTCTCTTGTGTGATGTCCCTTTCCACTCTTTCTCAGCAGGATGGCGAGTGTGTCAGGTTGAAGAGAGACTGGTCAGAACAAGGCCCTGCCATAAATAATGGTCCATAGCCAGGAACATCAAAGGGTGGGGGAGACGGTGTGTCTTTACACACTATCAGCTAATGTGCAGTGAATGAGTGATGGTTTCAAATATATTTGTTATGTTATGTTTTAATGTTGAATACTAACAACTAAGAAACGTAAAGCAACAGGAGTCGGCAATGCTGATAACATGATACTGGTTTGTTTTTATTAGGTTCTTTACACCGTGAAAGCAGTTTAATGTCGTTCTAGTGTGAAAAATTCTAAAATTTAATTTGTACGAAATAGCTTTTGTTTATTAATTAGTATAATAGTATTATGTTACTAGTGACTATATTACCATCTCAAGGACAATATTTTAGTGTGCATAGTTTACCCATAACTGCATGTCAAAGTCAAAATTTCGACGTTACGGGAACATATCTCAGCGAAACCTTAATAAATAACAATAGTAAAATAATTAACATTGAACTTTAATTAATGTCGCAGGATGTATGCTTACAGTTATGTAAACACAAAACAACAAATTTTTGTATTTAAAGAAATCTAGTAAAGGATTTTTACTAGAATTTTAGAAATGTTTTAAAAATACAAAAAAAAAAAAATTATTCTTGTGTCCAAAAATTTGAGCGAATAGCCATTGGCTTATGACGTCTAATTTCAGCATAAATTGTTTAGTTTCAATAAGGCTGTTGGTTTTCGTTGGGTGTATGTTCCAGTGACATGAGACTTTCGAATGAGTGAAGAGACTTTGGTTAGTACTTAACAGCTAGGTATTTTGTGCTTGTGCTTGTGATGGGTGACATGCTATGAGTATGCTGCAGCACCGGAATAAAGGGGCGTAGTAACCGGAAGATCCCAGAGAAAATCAGTCTACCAGTAGAACAAAATTTATTGCAAAATTTACCAAGTCGCACATTTTTCAAAAGCGAACACAACAAAAAAATTTTGTCTATGCAGAATCTTAAAATTGTTCTTAAATTGCGACGACCTAAAGTTCTGTGGTGTAAAGTGTGTGAAGTAATAGGAAGTCGGCAAGTTCAGTTTAAACCCGGTAACAAGCTCTCACTGTCCTCCCGTGGCATGATCGTTATAATGCAAGGTTTGTCAGGTTTGCACTAGATGATCATACGCCTGCTAGTCTGAGCAATACGTAGCTAAATTGCGTCGAAGGTTACCATGGCATCGTCAGTGGTCTACCGTCCTAACTTGTGACGCTTTGAAATACTTCTAAATAACCGGTCCGAATACTGCAACCCGTAGACATCCCAACGCATAAATGGAAAACGCCCGGTGGTATCACACTGGCCCGTCAGTCTCTTGATTCAGCACCATCTCTGTACAGGCGTCCGGCTCCTGAACTGACGCCCTGCGGCAGCACCCTGGTCCCCTCCGTTATCTGCATCACAACGCCATCTTCTGCGCTCGAAAACGTATGTCCCAAAATCTGTCAACAACCTAGCCATGCTCTTGTTTGGCGCCAATCTCGTTGTCGCTTGCCCTGCAGGCATTGGTTCAATTGGAACAACAGGGAGACAGCATCCGAAAGATGGCCTGCCCCTCGAGGACACTTAACTTCCTGCCACTACCGTATTTATTACGTAATTATTTAATTTCATTCAGCTGCACTTTAACAAATACCCTACATGTTTTTTTTTTTATTTCCTAAAACTCCTCACATTCTAGTTATTGCAACTATTTAAGATTTGTATGTTAAACACAATAGGCTGGCTTTCCTCTCCTCTTCTCCGGTAGCCAGGGGAGTTAAATGAGCGTTAATGAGGGCGAGAAGGCCCAGATGCTTGCACCTGCTTTTTCCACAAAGACAAATTATATATATTTCTGTTTTTCCTAAGTAAAATTCTGTATATAGAGAATATCGGCATCCTGACATGATGACGAGAAGGATAAATTGTTGCATGACATGTTTATTATTATATCTGTAATTTATGATAATTGCTTATAATTGATGGTACAGTAATTTAAATTTTATCACCATATTAGAATATTCAAATAACAGACGCGAAAGACTTGACTTTAAACTATTTTCGGATTAAAATCATTCATATAATTCATATCTGTCAAAACACATTTAATTTTTAACATCAGTCTGCTCAAGTTAAAAATTTACTAATCCTAAAATCAATGTAATATGGTCATAACATTTAATAATTTATTTTATGTTGAAATTAATATTAAATGGATGGTATATTACATGTTTATATTATTTCAACATTATGTAACTGAATCTGAGAATTTTGGAAATAATAGCAGTATGTTACCTACTAATAACGTTAAAGTATAAATTTAAAGATAAAATTAAATGTCTACAAAATTGCACTCATTTAACAGTTAAAAAAAAAATTATTTTTAATGAAAGCTTGCCCCCTCCATGCCTTCCACACATAGACACTTGGGGAGAGCAAATGCCCCTCTGCTCCCCCTCCAGTATCGACGCCCATGGTAAACCATCTGTGTCAACACTTGCATAACATGCATTGGTGCATGGAAAACATAACAATTGTTAAACTGCACATGGAGGCTTTTAGAGCAGCTGCTGTGGTTACTTGCTTAAAGTTGTCTTCTAACAACGAAACTGGTAGTTGCAACTGCATTTATAAGGAGTTTGTGAGGAATTTTGAAGTTCGTGCAAACCTTCAGTACTTCAGCTCGTGAACATGGGTTGTTGTGATAACATATTAAATGAGAAAGAAAATGAAAATAAAAGTTATACTTTCTGACTTAAAGTATTTAAGTTACATTACTGATTTGACCTATAAGTACTTAGTTGCTGAGAGTAAAACAATTAACTACACTTTTTCATTCCACATAAAATATAGTTTCACTCTTGACAAATACTTATGGGTCATGTCAGTAATATATGTACTTCAAGGCTTCAAGTAAAGCCTCTTTCTACATTATTTTCTTCTCTTATTATAATATGACATGAAACACATGTTCACGAGCCAGCATTCTGAAAGTGTGCATGTACTTGTGAAGTCATCGCAAATGCTTCATAAATGCAGTTGCAACTATCAATTTTACTGTTAAGACCCTTAGCTTTATGCAGATAAGCACAGCGGCCACCATAAAAGTAACCCCCTACAGTTTAACATTTTTCTGTGTTCCGTACACCAATGCCCTTAAAGCCGAAATAATAACAGTAACAAGGTTAATTACAAAATGTTAGTTACAAAAATGTTATCAACAAATTCTCAGTAATGATACACTATTTTACAGCAATGTTGATTCCAAATGTGTTATTAACATTGCTGGAAACACCAATGTTAGGTACTAACAAAGTTGTAAGAATGATGAACGGAAGTTAATAGCAATGTTGATGACAAAAATGCCTGCAACATTGCTACATAGTAATATTTGTTACCAACATCCTTTGATCTAGACCACCTTACAATGGGTCAGAAAAATAATGTTATCAGCAGTGTTGGTGACAAAGTTGTTAACATGTTTCTAAAATTTATAACTTTTGCTGCTAACAAATGTTTTCAACAAAATGTTGTTAACAAATGCTATTCACATTTCTTATAAATATTAACAAAGTTAATATGTAACAGAATGTTGGCAACAATGTAGATAACATGATACTGTCAACAATTTTCAAGCAATTTTTACACATTGTTAATAACTTTGTTGAAAACACGTGTTATTGGAAGAGACCGGAAAAATGTGCGGGTTCACTGGCCTGTAGGCTAGCTTCCAAGAACATCTGTGTATTCAAGCAGACATTATCTGCTCACTGGCTGCTCGATGACGCAGTGATATGAGCCTACATTTAGTTGCTTCTGTACTATTGGCTGAGCTAATGCCAGGAAGTGTCAAATAAGTCACGGGCCAATTGTGAAAGTGGCAAGAACTTACAGTTGCTGGAATTATAGCTTGGGGCCGAAACAAAACATGAGTTTTTCAGGTCTCTAGTTATTAGTAAATGTTATTGCTACTGTAAACTAGGCTTAAGGACAAATTTGCAAGTGGTACTATGAATAAGTAACAAGAATTCTCACCTGTAATGTGGTTCCAGAAGCCATAGCCATCAGAAAGATTGACCACCTGAAAAAAATATTCTTGATTTAAGTTACAGGAATAATTTTTAATTAATTTTACCAAAATCATTCTTATGCATAACAATCACTTTTTAATTGCAATTTCTACTAAAACAAAATGGAAGTTTCCTGAAATTATATCACTTTTTCCAGCAAGGCACTCTTCATACAGCACTTCCAAATATTCACTATAAACTTTTTTTTTCCTCTAATTCTTAGTAAACCTTTAAAGTGAGACACTTCATCTAAAATATAATATTACTGTACTTAACTTATGGTTAGGTAAATTCATTAAGAAACTTTTGGTGAAAACTGGATGCGGCATACCTTGCTGGAAAAGTTAACAATGTTCCGTACACAATAATCACATGACTTATTTGTTAGTGACATCACCCCAAATGTTTGCTAAGCATTAGAAAGAAACAGTGAATTAAGAAAATGCAATTCATTAACTTACCAGTAGGCACTTCATTTGTAGTATAAAGCTTTTACAATGAGTATGCAGGAAAAATTAGCATTAAGTTCAGTAAGTTATAGACTGTTGATGATAAAGTGAGCACTGCTTGATTTTTTCTTTCAGCCAGTTAGCATTCACCTTTACTATTTACAACATAAAAACATCCCTGAAACTAAAAACCAGTGTAAACATTTTACCACTCTCAAATCTCAATATATTTGGACTCAATAAAATAGAGTTTTTCAATATCATATGTGTTGGGGAGTGTTCAGTTTAAAGTGAACAACAGACTATACACAAACATTTCATTTCAGTTAAATTGTGTTTGTTCCAAATATACAAAATGAACTAAGTTATGTACCTTAAGTTAATTATGTAACGTGGATGAAGCAACTTTATGTACAGGTAACTTATTAATTTTTGGTAAATTAAGTGATATGGAAATATTTGCTATAAAAAGTAAGATACATTTAACACACAATCATTATATGCCTACATGTAGGCTGAAATTTTACAGTTTAACTACCCCAAATAATTGCTCGAAATAAAAAAAATTATAAAACATCCAGTGCAGATGGAGAAACAGTAGAAACACATCCTGGAAAAGAAGATACAAATAAAGTCAGTCAGAAATTGAGTTTGGCTGCCTAAAATCATTATGTTATAAGCAATAACCTGACTCGTGGGTTTACTTTCCAAAGCAAAATTGACCAAGACATTGTGTAGGACATTCCTTTGCTTCAGAAATATCTGAAGGTTTAGTTTTTCTGGTAAGTTATGTCGGTTACTGTGACTTACGACATTCCTGTATGGGGAAGGGGTGAGAACAAGGAATTCTGGACCAGGATAATAGGGGAAATTTAAGTTAGTATGTTTTTTCAAGTTAGGGTTATTTTCAGCCTAAAATTTATGTGGTATGATAATTAGGAACACTGCACTTTTATAATACTATTTATTTATAATTCCGTAGGTCCCCAATTGGGATATGAAACTTGTCATTTTAGTAAATTACAGTTAGTCAAGTTATTACAGGCAAACATACATGACATCTATTAAACAAATTAAGTTAGATGTACAGAACTGAAATATACCTAGATGAATCTCTACTGGTAATTTTTTAATAATTAGATAGTTTATTAAAATATTTTATGCCTGCAAAATGAACACCCTTCTGCACAATTTGCAATCAATTACTTGGAATATGAAAATTTTATTCTTTTCCAGTGTTGTAAGCATGAATTATGCAATTATTGTCAAACACACAAGGATTCTGTATAACTATAACAAGCTTTATTAATGTGAAAATGTATTGACCACACATTGTTAATATTCCAAGGTTTTTAAATAAAGGGCGACATGAATCTGATTTTTTTGCCATTAATATATTTCTAATAGGTCTTTTTTGGAGTTCAAAAACTTGAGCAGTATATGAAGAAGGTGCCCACTGAATTATACCATAAGACATCACAGCATGAAAGTATGCAAAATAATTTTTTAAAGTACAGACATTTAAATACAATGATAAATTGTATATTATAAAACATGCCAAACTCAATTTAGTGGAAAGACTTCCTTTTACAATATAGTTTTTGTAATTGATTAGCAATTTTTGATCATTTTGATTTCTTGTTAAAAAAATTTAATTACAACAGTTTTCTCCCGATTCAAAGAAAGCTTATTTACATTAAACCAGTGCTCCAATCTACATATAATGGAGTTGAAAGTATATTTAAGTGCTAAAGGATCTTTCTCTTTACATATCACAGTGGTGTCATCAGAAAACAGAACAATATTAGCATTACTGAATTTATTTACTGTTACAGACAAATCATTGATAAGAACAATAACGGACCAAGTATTGATCCTTAGAGAACAACATAATTAATTATACCTTTATTTGAAAAATGGATGTAATACCATCTCTTTTTATTTCAACCTGTTGATACCAGTGTGATAGGTATGAAGAGAACCAAGATAAAGATGTTCCTTTAATGCCATTAAAACTCAATTAATTTAATAGAATTTTATGATTTACACAGTCAAATGCTTTAATTAGGCCTAAATCACAAAATAAACCGGCTACTTTGTTTTTATTCTCGAAGGCATTCAAAATGGACCATAAATTATATAATGCTTCATTGATTGATTTACCATGTCTAAATTCAAACTGTGAATTTGTGAATAACTTATTATGTTCAAAATGAGAAGAAAGTCTTTTGTATATAAATTTTTTAATTACTTTAGCAAAAACTGTAATTAGCAAAATTGATCTATAGCTCGAAGGAGAATTTTTATCACCCTTTTTTATATAATGGATTGACAACAAAAAATGTATGTCTGTCTGGAAATACACCTGTTACAAATGAAGTATTTATTATATGACATAAGGGAGTACAGATAAGATCAATGCAATTTTTTAACACAACACAATCTATACTGTCAAATCCCATAGATTTTTTGAATGGAAGTTTTGACACTATTGTGCAGATTTCAGCAGGAGTATTTAAATCTATATTAAATCTTAAATTTTTGTTGAGTTTTGAAAAAGCTGTTCGTAAGAGTTCAATTGAATTGTCATGTTTAAAAGTTACACAAATGAGACTCCCCAGTACTGTAGTTGAGAAATATCCATTAATAGTATTTGCTACTTCCACTGGACTAAGGGGGTATTGATTTTTATCTTTTATCTTATAGCCGACACATTTTGTTTCAATATGCCCATTTGTGTTTTAATTATACTCTAGGATGTTTTCATTTTATAAGTAGAATTCAATATCATGTTGTTAAAATACATTTTTAGCACTTAATATGACTTGATAAAAATATTTTACTATATTTATAGTAATAATCTTGTTTATTTTGATTGTCTGGTTCTCTATGAAGTAGATACTTATTGTATTGTATTTCTATAAAATCTTTGGTTTAACAAATTCAAACACACACTGTTTAAAAAGAAAGCAAATAAAAATAATGTAGGTTTTTAAGTGGGTATGCCTTTTTTTACATTCTTAAGAATGCAATTATTTCTTCTTACATACAGTAAGCGGAGGTAACTTTGGACAGTTTTATACTTTTTTATTTCTTTATTTGTCAACTGTGAGTAAATATTAATTAAATATCATGTGAATATTTATTATTTGGAATTAATTACAAGAAAATTTATTTGTTCCGGGCTACCAAGTAGGTACCGTATGTGAAAGACAATGTTTTGTTATGTCCCAAAGTCACCCCACTTAAGAAATAATGAATGATTATTTATTATTAAGTAATTGCTCTTGCTGTATTTGTTCCTGCAGCTAAAGATAATAAATACACACATGAGGGGCTTATGAAAACCACATTGGATCTACTCAAAATAGTAGACATCACTCTAAAATCGTTCAAGAACGTCATGTGATAAAGATCTACAAGCCCTCAAGATTTCTAAACATTCAACTCAATCTCATCGCCGGATCCACTCAGATCTACCCTGCTCGGGAGCAGGGTAGATAGCCGCCAGCATATGATTAGCAGGAAAGTGAGCGCAAAAAAAAAAATAAAAACAAAGACAAGCTCCTACATGTGTACATGTAAGAAAATATGATGTAAGGCATTTTGAATATATTCTCACGAAAAATATGATGCCGGACTGTAGTATTTTTGTTGGAACATGAGTCTGAAGAAGTTTACCAAGCAAAAATGTTGCCAGAAAAGGTATAGAATAAATTATATAATTAAGTTACTACACCTTTTAAATAGATAAATTTTTAACATTTTCAATTTATTTGCATATAGTTTAGATTAATGCAAAAAGCAGCAGTTATGTGTGAGAGAACTTTTTTCACTTGGCAATATATTGCTATGTAAATTTTTGGGAGTTTGCTCTAGCATTTTTGTACAGTTTACACTACTAGTCTACAACTATACACTGAAATTCCGCTTTTGAAGATTTTGCCACTTTTTTTATTAAGGCAGCCACAATACTACTATCTGGATTTATGTCCACTCAAACATCCAATGACTGAGTAGATCCAGTCATGTGACCAATACTAGAGGGTAGGATTATTTCTAGTAATTTTTCATAAGTGCCTATGGTAATTACAGGCAGAAATGTAATATTTTGACATTTTTGTACAGATATCCGTGGAAGGTAAATATTGATCAACTATGCACAGTGAACTTCTATTTCACTGTGAAAATTGTTTGTGGGTTGTTTTTACATGTATCCCACAGAATGCTGCAACTCATAGTTACTACTGAAGGAAATAGTTACCTACTGCGACTAGAAACTTCACCCTTGAAGCTGGAAGCTGCAATGCTATGTCCGAAACGTCGGGAAGAAATGTGACAATGACGCGGCTACATGTCATAAATTAGCAGTAAACACATGTTGTTTACTGTTTACTTATGTTGGAGACACTGTCGTAGAAGAACAGGTACCTATGGACACTTGCCTATCTATCAATATATTTTACTTGATCCCTTTGTTGTTTGGCTATATTTCGTCAAGTTACGGAGAATGTTGTACTTGTTGGCGCTGTAATCCGGGCGGTCGAACTCAAACTCCTACCACTTTTTTCCATTGTTAACATTATAAAGTAGATACAGATTTCTGGAGGCATGATTTAAATTGTGAGCGAAGAAAGTATTTCATAAATTGATAAAAAAATATTTTTTTGATAAATTGTTTATGTTAGTGGGAGGGAAGTGGGCGGATTTGAGTCCGACCGCCCTAACTGCAGCGCCAATAAAACTCAATATTCTCGGTAACTTGGTGAACTGCAGCCAAACAACAAGAGGGTCAATTTTCTACGCGAGTGTCCAGACCCGTTCTTCTACATCCATGGTTGGAGAACATATCAGAAAAATAACCTACACGCTACATTGGACAAGAGAAAATTACTGATAACCATAGTAATTTGGCAATTAATGTTCGCTATATATAATTGAATGCCAAAATAGGAGGAAGAACAATATTTCAATAAGCATCAACACCTCTTCTGTTGTCCAAATATTTCTGTTTACAAGTTCATGCGACATTATTAGAACTATTTGTTGTACATGGTAAGGTATATTGTGTAACATTGTACAATTACAGTAATAATTGCTTCTCATTCTCCACACGACTACGCCATGTTGTAATTATTAATAAAGCTCACTGTTATTCTTTTCTACTAAATATTTATTACCTCAATGCATTGTCTCTCATACAAACTTCCTATAACTGGCCAGCATCACTCTGCAGTGCCACCAACACACAGTGTGTCAATATACCTTATTATGCACAATGTTACACAATATACCTTACCACGTACAATACTGTTATTTGTAAATAAATGCTGACAGAGTGACTGAATTTCATCCCGATACACTTTCAGTACGATCTGTGTTTACATGTCATTTCAAATTGAACTCAATCTGATTCAATCCCAATTTTTGCTGGAACGACCTTGAGACTCAAATAGATTTGGATCCTGTTTACAGGACCATTCTCAATCCCGACAGTGGTTTCAGATCAATTAGAATTAGACATGGAAACGTAGCATAAGTTATGTTAGTATATGCAAAATGTTGTAATGAAAGTGTGTTTGACCTGTAGCAAACATTGTAGTGACCCAACTTTGTATGTTTTTCCCATGTGAATTTGCTACTAATTAAGGAAACAAGTCTGTTTTAAGGCCATGCTCTCTTGTCTTTACTTTTTTTTTCACAATATTAATTTGTTAAGCCTAATTGTGAGTAGAGCTCAAAAATCAGTTTGGCAGTTCTGTTTAAATTGGTCTTTTCCATGCTTGCTGATTTTTTTCAAGACAGTATGGTTTTAGCTAATTAAGTTAGGTAATTAATGAAATTCTTTGTAGTTGACTTTTTAGTCGAAACAGTAAAACTTCTTGTCTTGAAAAAATTAGCTATCATGGCAAAAATCATTTTCAAATACTACCAAACAAATTTGTTTATATCTGCTCTTGTTTAAGATACTTAATCCAAAACAGCAGAAACAGGGGAGCACAACCTTAACATTACCTCACTGCGTGGTTTTTTGTACAAACATTTAAGAATCATTCATTGCAGTTTTTAAATAATAGCATTTTCATTTGGTTGTGTCTAAGTTTAATACAAGTGTAAGCAAAAAACAAGAAGTTCATTTATTTGTTGTAGTCTCATCATGTGTCTCTTTGTTGTGTGGTTTATACTAGTTTGTGTCATTTGCAATTAAAGTTACACAAGTGTCACTGAAGTTCTAGTCTATGCCATTTCACGCAAAATTTTATAAACAGCCAAGGTAAGATGAAACCTTGTAACCTTGCGTTTATTAGCTGCGACCGAAAATATAATATTTCTATAAAATTGGATTCCTTTTTATTAGCGATTTCTACTCCTTGTGTTCTACGTGTCAATGAATATTTTAACCTTTGGCAACTTCCCTGTTACCTAAACCAGATCACTGAAACGTGCCCTGTATAGTTACTTACCTTCAATTGCTGAAGTTTCATGCGAGGTACAGCAAGCCAGCTGTTGTTCCTTTCTACTCTTGACGTTATGTAGATAGCTACTTCCTCCCCGCGGTTTCCGTGGCTGCGACTGCGGGCAACCAGCAGGTCAGTATTCTTTCCATGCAAGAAACACAGTCGACACTTGCATATTGAGCAGTGTTGAGCAATCTTTCATTGGCGGCCGGCCTTCGTTCAAAACCTTCTTCGGTCTTCACTACCAGCGGGCTGCGCAGCAGCGCCAATATAAGCCGCGCGCCATGAGCGACATGACGTCACGTCATATCAGACCAGCCAATCATGAACTCAATTCGAATAAGGAAAGCCAAACTTTATCCTTATGCTTGTTTCACAACTGCTGCAATCGTTCTCTTTTCATTGCATCCAGTTCGTAAAACATATTTTGTTTAAATTTGCGTAATAATACGTAAGAAGCTTATTAAAATTCACTCTCTGGAGTAGGGTAGGTTATCTCAGCCACGTGACCTTGTTTTAGGCGCTTATGAAAACCACATTGATCTACTCTATTGAGTAGACATCACTCTAAAATCAGGCAAGAACGCAATGCGATAACGATCTACCGACCCCGATGATATAATTATTTAACTCTATCTCGCTCGTCGCTGGATCCACTCGCACTCAGGTCTATCCTGCTCGGAAGCAGGGTACTGACCGCGCGCCATCGCTGTCCCTGGCGTGTATGTAGTTTTCAAATTTCAACTTAAACGTCACGTAAGTTACTGTAACATAGTAGAAAACATAATAATAATAATAATTTTCACTCGCAAATGGGCTTCCGCCCGGTGGCAAGTCACCTGCTCCATGATTGTAAACCAAAAAGTTCGGTACCTACCTTTTATCCTGTCTCATTGCAGCTACCCATAACATAAAAACTTTACCTCTGAGCCACCAAACACTCCATACAATCTTCGAAGGTGCTAAGTTTCGAATCACTCTCCCCACGCTTAGAAGCCTCGTATCCTACCCCTACGACGTTTCTACGGCTAGTATGTGCGTCTACATGCTATCGGACTCGTATTATTTATATCGTAACGGAAACGGACGATAAACGCATACCCGCAACTTGTCACTCAACTCGCTCGTTTCGCCACATCATTGCAGTAAATTGTACCAACATTTTATGACCTGTCCTACACACCGTGGCGCTTCCTACGAACTGTTCACATTTTTCGTACGCGTATTAGTTAGTTAGTAAAAAGTATTT
The DNA here is from genome assembly GCA_003012365.1 of Medauroidea extradentata. Lineage (NCBI taxonomy): Eukaryota > Metazoa > Arthropoda > Insecta > Phasmatodea > Phasmatidae > Medauroidea > Medauroidea extradentata. The sequence continues at coordinate 68,479 of PNEQ01000318.1, forward strand.
ATCGTAACTACATTTTCACTCAAAACCCGGTTGAAACACACTTAATAAAAACTGGTCTAAAGTAGCATATTTCCACATATATGGAATTTTTAAACCTATTACGCCAAAAAGAATAGTTTATTTGTAATATGCTGCCATAAAATCGCCACAAATTGCAACAGTTTTCTCGAGGCGGAATGATAAGTTTCAAATGTTGCTCCTTCACGCCTAAACGTCACAGTACACATTTTTTGCAGCCTATTGTTTCACACGAATCATAACGTACTTCATACCAAATAATAAATTAATATCAACTTAAAAATACAAAGTAAAATAGAAGTGACATTGTTATTCATTTTTAAAGAACATACTTTATAGCCGAGCACTTTACCGAACCATAAGGCAGAGAAGTAAAATATTAAACTCTTAGGTGAAAATTTCAATCTTTGATTTTCTGTCCAGCCACCACTGTAACCATTTATCAAATACAGAGGAGTTTTTTTTACTTGGGGGGGGGGGTCCCTTTCAAATACCTTCAAAATTTGTCTTATTTATGATTCCGCAACAGACGAGACAGAAAGCCATAAACAAATGTACCCTCCCTATACGCGAGTATTTCGTAATAAGGGGAATTACCATTAGAATTTACCATTCTATATATATTATTTCACTGAATTTATCGAGATATTTAGGTGGCTTTTAACATTTAAGAGGTTTTACGAGTTATTTTATTTTGTATCTTTATATTTTAATTATGTATTAATACCTTCTTTTATATTCATCATAAAAGTCGACGTTTAAAATCTATAACCTTCCTCCTTGCGTAGGCCTACTGCCATTACCCTATACAGGCCGTTCACGATAAAGTGAGTACTGTATAACAAGTTATTGCGAAATTTGTTCTAAGAAAAGAACGACGAATGGACTTCACGTACAAGTAACGGGTATCCACACATTAGTTAAATGACCATTTAGTTGAATATTTTTTTTGACTTATTATTTTAATTTTCAAATACAATGAGACAGGGGCGTTAGCAAGGTGGGGGGGGGGGGGGGTTCCGGGTTTAACTCTCTCCTCCCCCCCAAATATGAAGGGCAGAAAAAAAATTCAACCACTTAATGTTTAGCAATGAAAATAGTAAATGTATCACATCTTTCCGAGATTATTAATAGAGAACTTAAAACCTGGAATTGCTTTCTTTTTATCTGCATATTTAAAGAAAGCTAACTGTTGTGGTAAAAACCTTCGTTAAGTTTTTTAATGTATGTCACTTCCTTATTTATTTTACTTTGATGTTTATTGAGTCACCGACGTAACTCTCGACTATTCAAGTGTTTCTTATAGCCGCCATTGGAATGAGTTTGTCTTGTGTAAGAAAGTGAAGTTTCTTCTCTGAACAGTGAGTTTGAGTTACGCGTGGTTACGCGTTTGGGTTTGCGTGAATGCATGGTGAAGTAAGCATGTTTTGTATTGTGTTTTTGTGTCACAATGTTTTGTGGTTGAAGACTGTTTAGGTAAGTGAAAAAAAAAAAAAAAAATTTTTTTTTTCAAGTTTTTGTACAGCAATGTTTTTTTTATATATATATATATTATACCATTTGTTTTTAAGTTGAATGCTTTCCAGTTTATAATAGACGTGGTCTGAAATGCATAGCATACGACAGTGAATACGTGTTCTTTGAATGGCGACGTTAATGGTGTGACTTATGTAGTGTAAATCACTTGGCGGAAGTTAAAAGATGCCCATTTGTGAGTATTTTACACGCTAATTTTTCATGCCCAATATTGGGCAAACTTCATGAAAGCTAAGAATTTCGCGCAATGAAAAATTAGTTTATTTTTTTATATTAACTGATTGATTGGTCAGGCAAGAGTTATATTCAAGTACATTATGTCGGCTGTGTAGTGACATTTTGCTTGCAAAAGCTCAGTTACAATTGATTTAGCACAACATGTAGGGTGCATTCAGAGAAAATTCATTACAAGCTTTTGGACAGCACTCGCCACAATCACACATAGCACACAATGGATGAGATGAGGGCAAGAATGGAGCAGTGCTGGAATGAAATGGCGAGGGAAATGGGAGATCCGCAAGAAAACCCACCGACCAACGACATCGTCTGGCACGATTCTAACATGCGAAAATCAGGGGTCCGACCTCGCCGGGAATCAAATCCAGATCGAAATTGACTCACAAAATGTTGAGCCAAATTCTAAAATAATTATGTGTGTTACGTGCGCTGTGCACAGTCAATAAGAGCGGCAGCATATAAATGCGGCCACCCACATTGTTTTGTTTCATTCAAGATATATTTACAGGTAACGAAGTAATTTTCCTTTTTCTTACACACAGTGCTCGATTAATTACAAGTGATTTCAATGTGTTTCGATGTGAATGAACGAAAGATTCATTTCCTGGCTCGACACCTGACAGGTTTACAGGAATGTGAAGAGAGATATAATTTTTATTAATCGTATCTTAGTTTACCTACTCCTGATCTGAGGCACCTTTAGACAATTAGTAAAACACAAATAAGCCTCAACTGCAGTCAAAAATATGTTTACTCGTTTCATTGTAATAAATTTCTGCTACGACACTGCAGTAGTGACAATGATGGAGTTGCAAGAAGGATTGTTTGTGGTAAAGAATCCGTTGCCGAGTATTCAGAACAACCATTAGTTAAACTCTTCACTCAAAAATTTTTCATCTTTAAAATATCTTAATATTTCTATCAACAGTATATTCAATGTGTCGGTACTAAAATTGCATAAATAGCATCATTTTGCACCTTGAAATCCAAGTTTTCCCGGGGGAGTACCCCCGGACCCCCCGCTTTAATTACGGGGATCGGTGTTCCTTGATAGTCGCAATTTCAACTTCCCCCCCCCCCCCTGAATAAAAATCCTAGCTACGCCACTGCAGTGAGATGTAGTAAAACTTATGTAAAATGTGAAACACTGTGATTTGTGAATCTTAAAAACGACTGAGCTATGATGTCAGTCCGCTGTCTGGACAGCACTCTCTGACGTGATTTCGACTTGGCGTATCTTTCCTCGCAGCTACCCTTGGTTTTATCCATCTACTTGCTATGTCAAGTGTTCAACACAGTAAGCTGTGTCGCAACACCTTATGGACTAGCCCATTACACACAAGCCAGATGGCTGTGTGGTGATAGTCATGCCGATCTACGTCATAGCGACCTGTTTCAACTACACCTCAACCCTACGAGACTCAAGTCACGTCCGAAGCATGATGTAATGTCTATTGTTAGACTCCTGTAATTCGGTGAATCCCCGGAGTTTCGCCCAAGTATATAAGCACCGTATCAACAGATTTGAGAGAGTTCGCTATTGGTCGTGCTAGAGGAAGGTGTTATGCTTGTGGAGAGAGACCGGTGAAGACATCTTGGTGACGTCAGAATCAACTGGGAGGCTGCAGGCTCATACCTTCGGAGCAGTATTGGACGAAACAAGAGGCCTGCTGCTACGGGTTGGTGGACAACAAAAAGGTGCGCGATGGGAGTCGAATCGAAGACCTCAGAAGTGAAGACAGTGGTGCACTCGGGGTGCTGCGCAGCACATGGTGAGCCATCACCACTTCGAACTGTTAAGGTTGTACATTGTCACTATTTGAATGACTGTTGATTAAATATATGACAGAATTTTTTATCGTGGTTTGTAGTCTTTAATTAATTGACGGTATACATTTTTTGTTCTTTAATTGTCGAAGTTAACTAACGTTTCTGGACACAGTAGTAATTGTGTGCATAATTAAGGGTGTTGTGAAAGTTATAATTGATTGCAGTTCTATGTGTCAGCTTTGTGAGCTACCTAATCAATAACTTAATATAACACTTTTATTTCTAATTATAAGACCTCTATCCCAAAGATCTCAGAGAATTACCCACATGTAAAAGTATTTGCTTAAACTTGTAACAATATGAAGACAGATCGTGACATGATATCGTACACACAAATTCAATGGAATAAAATGAAACTAAACTAACGACACAAGAATCTCTGTCGAACATAAAAAATATGTTTAATTCTTGTCCTCATTAAATTTACTGACCGTTATGATAACCACACAGGAATGAATTACTAAGAAAATTAAGTAGTGAATGCGCTCATATACTGCGCAGGAGTAGAAGTGAAAATAGGGGATAGTTAAATAATGTTCTTTTCAAACGTAGCAATGTGCAGGAGAGTGGCAAACTAACGTGAAGCACACATCCGGCAAATTAACTGCACAGTTACGTCTCTCGATTTACTAATAACTTGCACCGACTAACTATATTAGGATAGACTCTACGGAGATGGAGATTTTACCGGAAATTCTTCGTCTCGAAACCTCCCGATGCGACGCAGCAGGATCTCAGTAGGCCTCCCTGGCCAGCGAGACATCCTTTCTTCCTTCAGTGAGAATCGAAAGACGCAGGACCTCGACCCGGGTAGCTCGGCGTCTCACATACGTCCACTCGCCATCATAGTTCATGGAACAGTCCCCTTCGAAAGTCGCGTCCGTGCTTTTTTTTTCCTACTGCACTTCCGTAACGTTAATGTAGGCCAGCAAAATCGTTGATTTTCGTTTACGTGTGCCTTTGTCAACAAATCGCAACATGCTCGTTTTCGTTTTAATATAAGTACATATTACTTGTGCCGATTTTGAGGGTGTGTAACACCACAAAACGCTACGTATGTTATTCACGAAGGAGGTAGCATTATCGTTCGTTAATAATCGTTGGTTAATTAATGTCACGTAATTAATACTGTTGTTTCCATACAGTCTTTGTGGTTATTATTTGTACACGTTTTGGTGCAGTTCAAAAATCAGTGTCATGAATCCCCTCGTGGTACGGCCTTCTAGCATTACCATGACATTTACTGGCACATGTCTTTAAGAACACGAAGCATACTTCATTACTACATTACTCACACAAACCAACGACTACAGAAAAATGCTTTGCGTCTGTACATTCGTGTTCTCTATCCGTTCATTACTAACTTGCGTAGCGTTCATTCAAATCTCCTGTGTAACTTTTGTTGCCTACCTGTCAGTATTCACATTTTCTGTTTTCAGTTTTCTCGAAAATGGTTGACTTAAGGGTGTTGCGACAAGGCTACCTTTTTTTTGTTCATTGGAGATTTGCGCAACAAGCCTTTGGCATTTTATGTCAATAAAATCCAATGACAGCTATAGGCTGTTCACTTTAAACTGAGCACTCTGCAACACTTATAATAACCCAAAACTCTATTTAATTGAGGTCAAAATGTGTAAAGATTTGAGAGAGGTGAAATGTTTACAATGTATTTTTTTTTTTTTTTTGTTAAATGGAAGTTTTCATATTTCAAATAGTAAATACGAATGCAAAACGGCTGAAAGAAAAATTTAAGCAGTGCTCACTTTATCGTAAATAGTCTATAATGATATGGCAAAAGACGGCATGACCAACGCCATAATGTAATGAAGGTGACGTGTATTCGACGCCTTATTTGCACAGATTGCAGATATTATCACTAATAAACCACACCGAGAAATTCATTCATTCATTTATAATAGTTTAGGCGCTATTGACAAAATTCAGTTGTCGAATTCAATTTTCAAACGCGAATTTGACCCCTAAGACGTGCACCAACGAAAAATGTGTACTTTATAACTTTACCTCATTTTTTACGAGGAATTATTTCAATGTTTGTAACATATTTTCATTAACGCGCTCTATTATAGGGTGTAAACCTTCTTGTTCACCTTCTTGTTCAAGGAAGATAACTGTGTGTACTGGGTTAATGACAGTCAATCACTAAAAACATGTTCTTTTATAACGTCACTCTTCTCGTTTGTGGTTCAGCATTAATTTTCAATTTACATGTCATATAATTTACTAAAAAGCAATTCGTATATATTTCTCATTATATCACTACTTTACAACACATTTAAAATTTCATCACCAGAAATTATCTAAGCATTGTCTAAGTTTTGTAAAATGACCCAAAATTTTGTACAAACTTTAAATGTTGCGTTTGATATCGTAAATTTTTTTCAGCTTCTTTGCCTACTCCTATTCGCGGAAATTATTTTAATGCGTTGTTCTAAAAAACAAGGAATAGCTAAATTACAAAAATGAGATAAATAAGCTCGCCTCTTAAGTTGCCCCACTCCCCCAACCCGTCCTATGCCTGCCCGCAAACATTTCTACACTCAAAAAGAATGCTAAATGAAAGATAGTTGATTTGATCTACAGGGATCCACTTGTTTAGAGTTTTCTGTGTTGGCATCCAAAAATATATACATTACATGTTAAATTAAAGTGTTTTAAGTTGTATTCCATACCTTATTAATGCCAGTTAGGCATAGGTTTGTAATATTGGTTGTAACTTGTAATTTAACTTGTTCAAACAATTATATACACAAGGAAAAATTTTGCAATACATGTGCATTTGTGTATATTACAATATAGTACTGTGCTTAGTAAAACGAACAGCATAAAAAACTGGAATCGTCATTAATTGCACACTAATCGAGGTTTCACTGTCACGAATGTCATAGAAGCAATTACAAATAACTGGGAGCATAATGCTTGGTCTTGCTTATTTCATCGTATAATTTACCGAACATGATGTTACAATTTGAAGTAAAATTTAGGCAACCAATATTTATCATGCTATTGTGGTGGCGTGCATACAGATACGACACATTTTTAACTTATTGTTTTGGAAATATAGTATTACTCAAGTCTAGTTACATACTTCCTAGGTAGTTCACTCGTCGACACCTGCACTCGTGTGACGCCAGACATCTTGTGAAATGTTCTGAAAGACTGGGGCGAACACGTTCTGTTTATGGTACGTCAGTGCAGGAGAGCTCTCTGTAAAACACTCTCTGCTGCACTGCAACTTTAAGATGTACGTCCCCACACCTTCCACCCTTTATTTCACCGAGTGATACTTGCAGCTGCATCATTCTGACATGGCAATAGTGTGATTTCACTTACATCCTATTTGGGACATTAGTACTGACCTCCATATTAGGTCAATTAACAGTAAGCATTTTGTTATAACGTGTTACTGTTTATTGATATTTTTTTATTAAATGACTTAATTTTATGGATAACACACTTCAAACTTGTATGGTAACGAAATGTTGGACGATCCAAAATAAGTCAGACAGGTTTATTTGAAAAACAATACATTTAATAGTTTTTTATAACTCTGGTATATGACACCAATAATATTACAGATACCTTCTTCAATAATGTATCAAAAGGCAAGAAGTTGAAGCAGTTCTCGACTGTCAGACATAGTCCGAAGGCACAGAGGTCGTCTCTGTGATCGCTGCCAGCCGAGATGATTGTGTCCTACGTTGCACTGACTCCCCCGCCTCCCACCCCCCACTGGGCACATGCACCATGCCAATAGCTTCGTAAGTCCTGTCCGGGCACGACAGATCCGAGTAGTAGGCGCTGCTCGGGGCAGAGGAGACTGCAGCATCCGGCTCTGCATCCGAGCCGTTGTAGGCGGTGTTCTGGTAGGCCGGGCTGTGGCTGGACTCCCTGTCCAGCTCAGCGTAGAGCGCCTCGTCCACGGCCGCGTACGCCTCGTCAACTGTGTAGTGGTTCTGTACCGGCGTGCCAGGGTTGGACGGTCCTATCTGACACGGCACCGTGGACGTCTGTCCTCGCAGAGTGAGCCACGTCCACACACGGCTGCTCCCTCCTGGTCGTGGAGCCGATACTGAGCCCTTGTTTCCGTTCCTCAAGGAGCCGCCGTCAGTCGCTGCCCCCGGCTGCTCCTCTGCGACAAACAACACACTCACGTTCCTCCTACTACACACTTCTACCAAACAAGAAACAACACTTTCATAAATACGGTTAAAATACTCCGTACTCTTCAAAGTCAATTAGTAAAACATTAAGAAGGCGTAGTGCATAAACTGACGCTAAGAACATTTACTGAAACTCACAGATCAATGTAGAAAAAGTAGTGCATAAACTGACACTTAAAACATTTACTGAAACTCAAAGCTTAAAGTAGTAAACTATAAAACGTCAATCCTAGATGACACGTTTTGCTAATAAAGCAAATATTTGCCCTCACTAACAATACTCTTCCGCCGGGACCAAGTGTACTGGAATTCGGCATCAGTAAAAGTTAACGTAAAAGTTGAGTGAGTGAAGAAATTTTGGTCAGCGCTTAACATCGAGGTCTTTAGGGCTGGTGAGGGGTGATATGATGTGAGTAAGGAGCAGCGTCGGGATAAATGGGCAGGTGGGCTGGTAAGCGGGAGATCCCCGAGAAAACACGCCGGCCAGCAACATCGTCCGGCACGATTCCCACATGCGAAAATCCGGGAACCGACCCCACGGGATTCGAACCCGGATCGACTTTGTAGGAGACGAGAGGTCTGACCCCGCTAATGTTTGTTTTCAAATATGACAGATAATCCCCCTCCGAACTGTTTTTCTTTATTTTTTTCATAGGTTTGTAGTCTGTTCATATTTAATTTATGCACAAGCCTTGTTAAGATCTCAATGGTCAAAAACAATTTTATACATTTTCATTATATTTTATATTTCTATACTACACTGTCAAGTATGTGTGTGAGATAAGGTTATGAAAATGAAAATATTTTTGAAATTTAACTACAGTAACTATAAAAATTTATATATATTTTTTTTAAATCGGCAGTCCAGATTTAAAAATTGTCCTCCTATGTTACCATGTTCATCTGCACCTTATAATTACTGATAGAGAGATTAGTACACGATAAAGAAGTTTCACGGAAATAAGTAATGGGTTTGCGTGTGGTTATATTTTTAACTTTATGATAAAACTCAAAGAAAGAGTGGCTAAACATTAAACACTGACTGGAGGCGAACTTTGTCCGAGTCCCGAGATTTTACTTCTTAAACCTGCTATGATTGTAAGAAACACTTGACCCAGTCTTTTACAACTGTGATTTTTTTTTTTTTTTTTTTTTTTTTTCAATTTTCTTTGCAAATAAAGTGTTCTTATGTACTGGGTGTGTGCACCTGTTGTACTGTATGTTGAGTTTAGTTTGGTTGGTGCGATTTGAAAATTTGTAGGTGATGGTGTTAGATCAAGGTTATCTATTGGGATGTGTTCATATTACAATGCAGCGACACAACTTACGCCTTAAGGACAGCCCGAAACACAAACAAAGGCAAAGTCAAGTTTGCTAACTCTACACTGTCACAAATAAAAGAGTACCGTATCAGTATGGTAATACGGAATTTAATGGTTATAGCAGCGTATTGAATACTGAAGCTGACTAAAATTATGCTGACCAAAAATATATTACTTCGTATATAAATAAATTATAATAGAGTTCTTATCGCTAAGAAAGTGACTACCACAAAACGTAACATTTAAATGTTTAAATCTTTAAGTAATTTAATAGCTTGCAAATAAACAAGTTAAATTTGAAAAGTAAATGAAATAACCGTGAAAATTAAAAATTAAACTGAGTAATTCAATACCCGTCGTGCTGCTAGAAATAGAAAATTAAATCTTTGAATTCCTGCTAAAAATAAAAAATCAAATATATTTAGATTTCCGCAGTACCAAACGAAATGTTCAAAATTGACTTCGACTACCTCAAAATATAATTTAAAGTCGTTACTCACGACAAACTCTTGCGTAATGAGACCACTGAGTATAGAAGATTAAAGGCCTATTTTCCTGTAAGATGTCGGCATCCCATCAGTGTCGGTAGAATTATTAAAATAATTAAAATTTCAGTATATTAGAAAACTTCTCAAACTTTTCTGATACCTCCTCGTCGAGAACTTTCTCGGGGCATTACAAAACCAACAAAATATTTAAGGTGGCGCCAATATTTCTTGGATATACTGGTGATAGAAAATTACAGTGTCTGGCAATTGTCGTGGCACCCCAGTAAATCATACTCTCAAAGTCTCTCTCTCGCGCTCGCGACTACTTCAAATCCTTCGCGTGTCATCATCAATAGGCGTCTGGGTTGGAGGTTATAATCTCGGCTAAAACTCGCGGGAAAAGAATGAAAATTAAACATACAAAAAGAAAAAAGAAAAACGTAACATAAAATTACTATTAAGAAAAATTAATAAATAAAATGGATGCGCGTCCAATCTTACTCTTGTACAAAAACAAATCTAACTAACCCTATGGGAAGTTCAAAGACTAATTCTATCGATAATACAAACAATAAAATTAGAATGTAATTAACATTTAAGTTAACAAAATAAACATCTATAATTTACGTTCATAACGTACAATCGTAACAATTAGAATTCAAAGAAAATGCCATTGCAATATTAGTAGTAATAAATGTATGAATAAATTAAAAATTTTGTATAGTACCTGATGAGAGTTTTACCTAAAATAAGGTTTTATTCAACATAAAATCCTACACCTTCCATAGCACGAATAAACAAAACATACGACAGCTAGAGTCCAAAGAGAATACATTTATTACATTCACCCCACCTAGGTCTTATAATCTTCAAGGTATTCAGGTCTTCGACGAACGCGTTCACTACGACGCAGAGCAGGAATATAAGTTTGAGGATTAGCAGTCTGAGAATTCGGAAAGGCAGTTTCTGTTTCATTTCTACGATCACTGTTATCGTCATAGGATTGAGGTACATCAGGTGAAATATTTTCATCC
>PNEQ01000319.1:0-39282 GCA_003012365.1 Medauroidea extradentata
CCTTGAAAGCCTATAAAAAAAATAAAACGTGTTTAAGAATAATCTTTCGTAACACCTGAAATAGTTCAAAATTTGTTTCCTTTTTATTTCTTGCTTATAGTTAAACCTCTTTGGACTATAGCCTGTACACGCGAAATAACTCTCATGGCCTGTCTTGAATAATTTGTAGTTAAGTCTGTGGAGTTGCGGTTTTTTTTTTTGACAACCCACCATAAATAAAACCTCTTTGGACTGCAGCCCGTACCTACGAAAGTATTATTACGGCCTGCCTTAAGTATTCACTGGGGTATTGTACAAAGTTTGTGGTGTGGGAGGGGTGGGGTTACGGGTTCGCATCCTGTGCAAGTCTTTGCGATGGGACATGACATGACATCATACGAGCATATTGCGATCGCTCTTTTCACTGAGCTAAGACAATTTATAGTTCACTGTTATTGAGTACGCTAGCTGTTAAATGCCTTCATCACATATTTTATCCAGAGTTACTGTTTGTATTACATAATTTCACGCGGGCAAAGCCGCGGCCGGGTAGCTATTTTGTAGAGAAATAAAGATGAATTAAAAACAAAAATGTTCTGCAATTAAAGTACCCTCAGCGTAGTGGACTGGATAAAGCTGTTTGTATTTGTTGTTATAAAGATATACCGAGAATATAGTAACACCATCAATTAATACGTTATTAAAATTTAGTTACTCTTTTCTATAGTACACGCGGGCGAAGCCGCAAAGGTACAGCTTGTCGTCTATAAAACCAACATGATTTCATAGAAATATAAAATTCTAAATTTATCGCACTTGAACACCCTTAAGGCAGTGTACCAAAGTATCGCAGCTACTTTAAGAAAAAAAAAAAGTATTGAAGTGACCCTATACACACATTCACACACACATATATAGTTAATCACTCTCCTAAATTTTAGTATAGAAATACACTGGTATCGATTTCAGAAACAGGATTTTAATTTTTAGGCCAATCTGTTACAAACCACTCGATTAATTTGAACCAGCTTGTGTGTAAAAACTGTAACATAAAATGAATATCCCTGTATACTGCGCACTTCAAATGCGTTTTAGTGTTTTCGTAAATATGTTTTTCACAAAACTATTCCACATGTGCCCATTGTGCCAGTGCACTATAAAAAAACACACTTCTGAAAAGATGGACTGTCATGGTTAAGACACCATGCTCATTAAAAACGCTGTTTCTAAGCCATCAAAAAATCTAAAAAGAGGATTTTTTCAGGCAACCGTACTTTAGAATATACTAGCCGGATTTGTGCGAAACTCAGCTAGAAACGTGTAGTGAACTTTGCTACATACTTTTCACCAATAAAATTATATGTACACCGCTTAAAGTCTCATAGCTTTAAAACGGATAAGCGCGAATCTTCAATATAGTTCAGTGCTAGACTCGTTGCGGCAGCGTTGCGACATTTTACGCATGCTTCAAGGTCGTCTTTATAGGCCCGTCATTCAGCCGCTAAACCGCTTGTCTGCTCTGTAAACAGTGTTGCATAGTGGTAGTAAAACTTTTTTTTACGTAATAAAGAGCAAATATTTTAAACGATGACGAAAATTTTGTTTGTTTTCAAAAACATCACGTTAATAAGAAAGATCGTTTCGGAACTCTCAAATGTTTAAAACCAGCTTTTCCAAACTGTTACGCCTAAAATAAACAAATAAATACAACAATTACTCGCGGACTTGTTTGAAACTACGATGTAGTGGACATTGATTAAAAATTTTCGTCAATAAAAAGATGGGGTTCACCACTGAAAATGTCAGTCAGGCGAGTGTTTTACGATACCACTACACGCCGTTTCAGTGTCTTGCGCTAGAGATGATACCACACTAGATGAACCTCACAACAACGGCCTTGGCCCAGTGCATCACTCACACAAACACACGGCCACCAAGCAAGCGCCTTAAGGTGGCATCTGGGTGAACATACTTAGCGCGTCCGAGGACTAGGGACCAATTATATAATCAATTTACAAAATGGGCGTAGAAAAATTTCTAGCTGGAAGTCTCTCCAGCTACCGCAACGTGTAGTAGACTTCGCACACACCTGAGTGCGCTTCTTTACCCGACTTGAGTGTAAACCTGGAAACAAGGAATAAATTCCAGCTGGTTGTTAATGTTCTGGACTAGGTAAGGAAGCACCCCATAGATTTATGATGCGTGTTTTCGCGGTTGAATTGCTAACAGTCTGGTCACAAAGAAATGTTAATTTACTCGAAAATGCTTTTTCTGTAAACAAAGTGGATCTGGTTGGAAGGGTTTGTTCGTTCGTCTGAGTTTTTAGCAACTGTTGTTTAGTACTCTTTAGTAACATACTTCCACTGGCATTCGGTACCACTTGAAATACTCTAATGTACACCGTTATAAATGTTAACGGAAATAGTGTCCGTAAAAGTAAAATACGGAAATGTCTATAGTAAATATACATTACGGAATCATACGTAATATATCCGTAAGTCTGCTGCGGACACTTGCACGGAAAAAAATCGAAAATTTATGGGTTAGACAGATGTAAATATTTCGGATATATTTAAATAACGTCACCGGTAAATCTTCAAATCTGTAGAAATGCAATTGTAGCATTATAGGCGTGTGAGTATGGCTCAGTTTTGTGTGATGAAACTGTTGTACGGAAACTTCTGTTGGATTAAGAAATATGTTTCCGCGAATTCACGTAGGTATCCGGAGAAACTTTTACCGGAAATTCCGTAAATAGACGGAGAAAATTTTTACAGTGTAATTATGCAATAGCTGCGTCATAAGCTGCCGATGTGCACGTCAAGTACTGAAACAAAATGGTAATTTTTTTTACAACTCGATTCAGTACTTTCTTTGTATGACAAAATTACTTTAACACTTTTTAAACTTTATAAAAGTATATGCTATTAAATTTAACTTGATATTTAAAATAATTGTAGGAGTATTAAAGTTTTAAAATCTACTAATAACGCTCAAATAAAAAAACTAAAACCCGACACAAAACGATCCCTAACAAAAATAATAATTTCATAGTACTGTTGACCCCTTAATTCGTTGTGGGACCGCTAAGTAAACAAATTCGATAGTAACCTACTAGCCGAATTGAAACATAATAGAACAAAACAACAGGGCTACATCTAAAAAATGACGCATCAAACCGAAAATTTAAATTTAAATATTGCCTAATTTAAGATTTGGGCTTATCTTTTGTAATTGCCACATGTGTACAGTACACACAATGTACGTAAATTGTGTTGCAGTCACAGTACCTGTTTCAAGTTTAAAAATTTAAAATGCCTATTTTGTTTAGACCCACTTAGCGGACCCTCGACGCATTTCAGGGTCAACAATAGTATGAAATTATTAGTTTTTTTTTAGCGCGTATTGTTAAAAAAACTGTTTCAATATAAAATAATCGCATTTAGTAAATCATCATTCTGTAAGTACTAATCAGACGCAAATCATTAACGAAAACTAGGTAAGCCAACACAATGTTACATTCTTTCTCTTTATAGGAGAAGTCTAAAATTTCATCACAATTTCTTTCAAATAGTAGTTGTGTTTTTTTTTTTTGTAATAATGACAATACCGGCAGGGTTTGCTCTGCTAACATTGTTCATTTATTACAGAAGAAATCTCGCCATCCGGTTATTTTCCGTAATGTTCAGCTATTATCGGCATTTCTGCTGCAACAAAATACAGGACAGCCAAATTAACTAAACTTTTCTCGATTAACATAAACTTGTGGGAATAGTCGTAAAATTCATCACGACTTTAAGAGGGCGTGGTACATAATTCAACGCTAAAAGCATTACCCCATAACTGTAGGTTTCTTGAAGCCAATTTGCGAAAATTAAACAATAGTAATCCCAGACAATAGTTGTAGCCAACGTTTTAAACAAAATTGTTTCCAGTGTAATGAACTTCTGAGGCACAATCTCTGACGCCGGAACCTCGTGCATTTTAACTTCGGCGCAAGAAATCACGCGTAACGAATTAGTAATTCCAGAAAAAATATTTACTCATAAAGTTGGCAAATACCATTATCTAGGATTGTCATTGAGTATTTTATCGATATTAACTTCGAAAAAAGCGTAGAAATCAATTGATGTATTCAGCGTTTATTTATCTACCACGCACTCTTAAGCGTGGTTTAAATCTTACTCAAGTTTTGTTAGTCTCGCTAAACGAAAGAATTATTCTTTGTTGAAAGAACCGGCCCGTAGTTCATCTGAGGTAAAACACTAGCTTAAAGTTGGTTTCGCTTTAAATTTAATCTCAAACACAAACATTAAAATACGAATAGGAATATTACTTTCCGAAACAGAAAATGTATAATGCCATAACCATTGAAAGAGCGGGGATACTTACACGTCAGTTTTGAACTTGTAATACTACTTGTCAGTCACACAACCAGCTCGTGAAACCGTCGTTCAAGACTCAAGATATAGTCATGACAGTGAGAAGTGTTTGGTCGGAGAACGAACATGATGATGCAATGACTTTATGAAAGGTCCTCACTCACCTAGAGTATTAAAGGTTAGGTAGTGTGTCACGTGTGTTCGGTTTAATGCATAGTTGCCGAAATCGTTCCCAGCATCTTGACGTGTGTGTGAGTGTGTGTATGTGTATGTGTGTGTGTATGTGTGTATGTATGTATATATATATACATACATACACACACGGAATACATATACATCCAAATAATGTACTCATTATGTATGTGAATATATACTGGGTGGAGCACAAAAAATGTACATGTTCACACAAAAAAATACATATACCCACAAACACAAGATACACACACAAACACAATACACACACTCACCTACACATACACACTTCAAATAATACTTTTATATTTTAAAAGATCAGCACACCTGTAAAATATATATTTTGGGGCCCCACAAAATAGATGCAAACTGTTTATCCACCCCATTTCATCAAGATAATGTACCAACCAAGATTGTGAAAAAAATTCGTTGGCTTTACGCCATACTCCTCACAAATGAAATTATAATGTCTCCTTTTAAATTCCCGTCGTAAAAGGACGCGTACCGATTTGTCATGTTCGTATTTTCAAATGGCGAAAATTTGTACTTTTTTTTTATAACTCAATATATCCAAGGAAACGTTTTCCTTAATTTAATGAAACTCAGTAAACATAGAACAATTTGTCAGGTAATACTACTTTTTTCTATGGCGTGTTTAATTTAAATTTGCCAGATGTTTGAACATTACTTTATTACGTTAGCTATTTCAGAAACCATTTTTAAAATTCCATATAATTTGGTCCACTTAAAGTTCTTACTATTATTTCGTTTTATGTATTTTGTTCACGTAAAGCTCACACTATTAAAATGGTGGTTACTATTACAGTCAAATCTAAGGTAGTACGCAGGGATCAGCGGGTCCTGGAGCCGCTTTTCCCACTAAACTGCTTCCAGGCGTGGAGAGCTCCATCTTTTTTTAACTATACAACCTATACAACCACCTTCCTTTTTGACATACCTACTACCCCCTTCCCTTCCCCCACAATTTTCATACCAATCCACCTCATACCAACCCCAACCCCTTCCCCTTCCTCAATTAAACTTGAGAAAGGTTTATCAAGCGTCCGAGATTATTACTGCTATTGATAGAACTCCCTCCTCAAATTTATTATGTTAGACACCATCTTTTTTTTATAGATATTAGGTACCAGCTTTTTTTTTAGTTCTACCTGGGTATTTCTGAACATTATATTCTCATCATATAATTATTTTCTATAAATTTAATATTGTTTAGTAAAAAAATCAAGTCGCCTCATGTCTTTGTAATATTAAACTACCTAGTTACTATCTGGATACTATCTGAATACTTCCAATATTGTGGATATTATCTCTATACTACCCAGCTGAATACCGTCTTTAAGACACTATATGAATCTTGGTATTATCCAGGGGTGTCATTTCAGGTTTTCTAGGGGGGGGGGGAGGCAGGGCAAGATTTGGTTTTCTGGCGACAGTGACCTTGTTGCATCTTTTTTATTAATTAAGCATGTATAAATTAGTTACTTTAATAATACAACTTCAGATTTATATCCTTAAGTTAGCATTATTTACATTTAAAAATAAAAAATATATATTTATACACATAAAATTCTAAATACAGGGGGGGGGGGCATTTGCCCCCCCCTGTAGCCCCAAATGACGCCCCTGGTATTATCTAAATACTATCTATCTGATTACTGTCTGTATTATATTCATATGGGTACTATCTGAGTATTATCTGAATACTCTCTGGGTAGTATCTATATGCTATTCATTTGGACAACATCTTGATAATATCCATGAGAATACTGTCTGTATAATATTGTTCACGATTCTATAATTCATGATAATATTTAGGATACTATCATTCAGGATAATATCTGGATAATGTTCATCTGGATATTAAATAACTACGGGTTTTACTATCTGTGTATATGGTTAGCCTATATGGTGTAGAGAGGTTGTCAAGCACTGTCAGCAAAAGCTACAGTAATATTTTAGTCGTAGCAAGGTACAATCCAAGAAAACCACTCAATAATATTTATATATTAATCTTTCTAGGTTACGTAAACAGTTAACGAAAATACTATAATTGTCTATTATATAAAACCTTTTTCAATCATGTCATGTATAATCTCAAGTATTTCACGTATATTAGTAAGAACAGACTCAGACCATTGATCTTTATTCGAGATGTTGTATATTAAGACTGATCGGTGAGTCTTAACTCACATAACATATACGTTTGTTTCACCCACCACACCACTTAGTCGCTATTCAACATACGATCGTTTCCATCTCATCTCATCAGCACTAAAGACATTAGTTCTAATCTACCATCCAAACTCCACTACCACAATTATATCCCTTAAGGGACCCTCTCACTTCAAGCATTTTGTCCTTGTCGAAGCATGGGAGTGAGAAAGCTATAAGTGCGGCACTGATTCGCGAGTCAACAGTATCGCCTCTACACGGGGAAACCTCGATCAGAATGTGATGTTTTCGTAATTCGTATTTTTTCTATTGCACTTTTAACGGTGACCACATAATTTTACAGCTGAAGATTGTGTAACACAGTTCAATGCTGGTCTGTATCAGGGAAATAAGTTTTTAGTTTTTAGCTGCGGCAGTATAAAAATCGTTCTTAGCTGTTGTGAGAGGCTCCAAAATAATGTTAATAATGACCATTATGTCAAGAAACTACGATACAGTCGCCGTCTGAATTGTTTCTTCTTTCTGTAAATGAACACGTTTGGCGCTCATTTAGTAGCCGCGAACGAAAAATCCGGATTCCTATCACACTGCAGTATAATTTTATGGCATATAGGCGAACTCCTTAAAGGGAATTGGCGTACGAAATCATTACATCTTACACACTTTTGGTATTATTTAACGCCTTTAGAGAGGCGTTATCAAAAATTGGGGCATATGAAGACGTAAAGTATGCTTACGAATATGCTAATTGAATGGGTGAGATAAAGAAGATTTCACTTTGGCCAACTTTCAGGAAAACAGGAAAAACTGTTTTGACACTAAACTGTAGATTGAATTGGAAAACTTACTATTTAACAATTGTTTGCTAGAATTTCAGTAAATGAAGCATTACCTGAAAAAAAACAATATATTTTATGTACTGAACGTTATATGTAATACAAGTTGAGGAATGATTTCCTTCTTAATGTCATCGAGTCGAGAGCATTCTGCAAATGTGGAATATAAGTATTGGTTTGTTTATAAATGCAAGGACCCCCCCCCCCTTTTTTTTTAGTTTGTACATTCGCCACTGTATTTAGAAGTTTAAGATTGCAGTTTTCAGAAAGTTAAAATTTTTACGAAGTTTTTTTCCTGCAATAGTGTGTTGAAACGTGTATTGTATGAAAATGAATAGACTACAATAAATCAAGCGATTGTTTTGTTGTTTGTTAATAAATAAAATTATGGAACTTGTTACTGAAATACAGAAAATAATTAAAAGTTTCAATATAGTCATGTTAATGAATGTGAGCCCCCCCCCCCCCCCCATTTTTTCCAACTTCTAGATCCGCCAGTGAAAAAGCGCAGGTCAAACTCAATAGATTAGCTTTGGCTAACATCCACAAAGAAATGTTAGAACTGTTATTTATAGCCTACATTCTGTAAAATTATTTTAAGACTGATGAATATGAGTAGCCTTATTGGTATGAGTAAAATGAACAATTGCAGTAGTACATCTGAATAAAAAAATGTAACAAACATTTTTGTAAAGTGATTTATTGTAGTGATAGTTTTGCTTTTATTAATTTTTCGTAGTGTGTACGTATAACAGTTTCAAGATTCCAAATTGTTTATGAATTATGACTCATAAAATTAATGTAACACTTACGTATTTCAAGTGCCCAGGTCAATATAAAGCCATGTAGACCCAGAAGCTTAAAATATTTATTTTTTTAATTAGTTCTACACTTTTTAAGAAATAATTAATTTAAAAAATATAAAAATTTCTCACTTATGTCAATTCAATTTTTTTTCTGGTAAGTCCTTAAATAGCACCGTTTTGCATCTTTAAAATTGAAATTTCCACGGGGAGAATCTCCGGACCCCTCACTTTTGGCTTGGGATGTATTCTCCCATACCCCCTTCACACAATGCTGGATCCACCACAGTTTACACCCACCTGGACCAAAATCGTTCCACGCGCATCCGAGATAAAATATATAACTAATTTTACAAAACTCATCAGTGGGAGTTATGGATTTCTCTTCAAGTCCATAGGCATTGCTACCGTCACCATATTACATATTATTCTCCGTTCACTCTAAGTTGAGTTCTGAAGTAAACAAATAACGTAATATCATTGCACTTCGCTAGATTCTAATTGGCTAAATTTGTGCAACGCGCAGACGTACTATTTCTAACCGACAAAACTGAGTACAGTTGGTATCATAGAAAACAACAACGTCCTATACATTAAAACAATATTGCGTGAAAATTTCGTACGTGTTATCAACACACGGAAACAAAATTACATAAAAACTTGATAAAATAAGCAATTACAGTATATTTCAAACTTAAATTGTAATTATCAAGCCATGGCTAACGATCGCATTGAAATATTCTGGTACTAACGTAACGAAATTTGGTACTACACGCAGAAAAAAGTTGTCGACAAAATGAATGGTTAAACTTACTTTGAATTCCTCCTGTAGTATTCTGTACTTCGTTTTGGAAAAATGACATTTTATAAATCCCCAAACAATCTGTCGATAGTTCACGACACATATTTTGTTTGTAAAGAATGTTATAGGCCTACTAGATTTTTATTCTTGCTTTCTAAACATCGCCGCAGTTTGTTTATTAATGATGACATAAATCCACGTTTAGAAAACCATGCAAGACATTTTCACTGTTCACATCCAGCTCACATAACCTAATCCGCAAGCGATGTAAATATAAACTGATGCGAGGATGGAATAAAATAGATCAAGGAATTTGGTTCGGACGAACTGGAACGGAAAATGGATACACGGAAAACCATTTGTAGAAGACACAACATTGACGCGCTGAGGTCCAAAAATACTTTGAAAAATCTAAAACATTATATCTGATTGTGATATTTCTGACTTTTTGTACTGTGGTAATTATTACTGAACTAAGCTTTTGGTATTTTCATAGTATCGTACATCTCTAAATACTGGCAAGTGTACCAAGAAAGTCGTACGTTAAACATTACGTCAGTCGTTAAACAACTCGTAAATCAACTGTATACGGTGGTGTCGTCAGCTAACCATAATAACAGTAATAAACATATAGCGTCGTAGATTGTGTTTGCAACGTCTGTATATTTTAGATATTTGTTAATAAAACTCTCTCGTTAAGTGATGAAGTGGTAAATTTACATGTACACGACAGATAACAAAGATCTATTTCTTATGCAAGATCACAGTGCACGGCTGTCGGCAGCCAATAAACAGGTTTGTTTATAATTTGCAATGTTTATCCTAAAACTCAACTTAGAGTGAACGGAGAATAGTTTGTGTAACTCATGTATGCGTGTATGTTGCCTAAGCGAAGCTTAACAAGTCGTGTATGCAAAGGTGAAAAATCCAACACTTGGGATACTATTTTAAGCGACTTTTAAACATAAGTAAAACCTAGCTGAGGTGTAGTTAAGGGAGAGTAGGGCAAAAATAATTCCAGTTTATGGTAATATAAAACCAAAAACGTATTTTTTCGAATGTCCTTGTCCGAACGAGAGAGTGTGATGTGTGAGGAGGTTGGCACTACGCCATTGTATCACGCAGGCTTGTTGTAGTGGCGGCTGTGTGGCCTGTCCACGGAGATGTGACGGCAGGCTCCGGCATACAACAGTTGGCCACCCTGGAGGAGCGGCTTGCCTGCCAGCCAGGGGACTCCCAGCCGCCCACACGCGTCAACTCCTCCGCCACGTTGGCCAGACTGTGGGAGGAGATGAAGGCTGCCAACATCACGGCTTACATCATCCAGGAAGGCGACGACCACCAGGTGAGCCAGATCCTTTCTTTAGTGGCTAGTATTGGTTCTGTCTACAGGGCATATCTTTCTGCGCACGTAAGCCTTCCACTTTCTTTACACGTATCTTGTGATAGTTTAGTTTAGGTTAGTTTAAAATGCCAAAAATGGCGTGCGTTGAATCAAAGGACGGTGTTGTTAGGTTATGGAACTTAATAAAAATTAATAGGCAGTGCTGCATCTCCTCGTACCTGAAATGCATTGATGGGTAGCGCATGCACAAACTTTCGTTACTATGTAATGCGTAGTACGTGGAGGGTGGGGGGAGAGGCAGGAGTTCGAAAAACGTGGGCACATTACTTACACAATTCTTCGTAGAACTACAAATAAAAATTTTGTGCAGTAAATAAAACTATTTTTCTTCTTTTCCGTATTAGCCTAGAGTCGGTTCAATAGATCACACAAAAAATGCGATATTTACATACACATTGAGTAGCTGCTAAACGCAAGATTGTCGCCTGACATGTAAAATATTTTTTACTAAATTGAAATTTCTAAGGGGGGGAGGGGGAGCATTTGCCCCATGTACTTCATCCTGCCCCCTGCACTGTGGTAAAGTCAGCGAGTACGGGCTTTCTTCTCCAGACGCTTGTCGCGGCACACCCATATAGGTTATGTGGTTAGAAACGCTTGTCAAATCAAGATCTTAAGTAGTCAATCATTTTGTTTATTATAAGTTAACACAAAGGATGTTTGTATGTTTGATTGGGATGGTAACTTTATTGAAATAAACAACAGTCAAAAACATTCGTTCAATCTTATTTACAATCTTATTAGGGGTTTACAATAATTTCCAGCACACTTGTTGTGTGATTTCGGAAGGTAAATAAATAAAAATATTAAAAATTGTCATGATGTTTACCTGGGTAGGACAACATTTGAATCAATTATTTCTGAAACTATACAAGTTACTTTTTTCACGTTCCGAGAAAAACAAGAAAAGAACAGCTTTACTCAAATAGTCATGTGACAAGTATATGCTTAATATTTAAGGTTCATACAATGTTTACATACGTTGAAGTGACAAAATCAGTAATAGAAAATATAAAAATAAATTTTAGTCACGTGTAGATGCGCTGTTTCTGCTGTACACCATTACTGAACATTGTTTCAGGGTTCATTCACATCCATGATTTAAGTTTAAGAGGGGGTGCCATCTCTTCTGTTATTAATAATTATTATAGTTGAGTAAATAAAAGATGAGACGAATAACAGGCAATATTTCTTTATAGAAACATTGCAGTTTACTATTATATGCGTATTATTGGATGAAATATGAACTGCGAGTTATTTAGTGCTTATTATTTGGCGAGAGAGAAATTCTATCTTAAATTTAAATTAGCTTAATTATGTCACAGTTACGCTTCAATTTTCAAATACAATGTACGCAATGAAAGGTAACGTAATTAGCTACGTCCCTAGTCAAATATTTTCAGCCAAATATTAGCAAATTTTTTAATCAGGCAGGTATTAAGAAAAATTCATCATCATAAGTGACATGGGTTCTTAATGGCAAAAGATCACATAAACATAAAGAATTATGCATTTCCAGGCATGGCAGGCATGTCTAGAAATATTCTTCCCCTTCCTGTGAGTCGAGGACACGATAACAAGTCACTGGTTTACAGCCCAGTTAAAATAACGCCATAGATGTCCACGTACGCAGCAATATAGTCTTTGAGTTTCACGAGTTCTTGAATCTTCTTTGGATTGATGGGTAGGGGCTACCCGTTTATCAGGATAGGGTTTTTACGTTGGGTTAGAAAGTTCAACGTGAGTCCTTGTGAAAGTAAATAGGTGCTTTGCATCACACCGTTGATGAAAGTTTGTGCCACCACGACGTTTCCTTCGGCGTCGCGGTTGTTGTTGAACTGTTTATGTGTGGATATTTCAAATATGTCCTTTTAAGCTCTTGGTTTGCCAAGACCTACACATTCGTCAGAAAATACAGTTTTCTTAGAGTGTGTTGGCTACCATGTGTTGAAAGAGAGGATTGTATCTTTTGATTCATTGTGAATGGAGTGTCTGCATGTAGCACTGCGCACTGCTCAGGCGTGTAGACAGGATCTGTTCGTCTGATCACTTACGTGATGTATCCAAAATCTTTGTCACACGGCAGGAACGAGTGTCCACGAATCGGAAAATAATGTATAATGTTTTCAAACCAAGAATTGTCCCAATTACTGAGCAAAATACACAGTATGATTTTTTTTTGTCTGCAGCACCATCACTAAGTAATAAAAGTTTATTAACAGAGGATGAACGATTTTAATATTGATCCATAAAACGGTGCCCCAATTCACTTTATTAGTTGTGAGCTTATAAAACAGTAGACCCTACTTCGCATACACAGAACGCCTCTTGAACTGGACTCTAGAGGAGTGTTTAATTTCATACGAAAACGATCGTTAAGATGATGTTCATAGTTTGTTGATCATTATTACAATAAGCAACTCCTTAAATTGTGTAAAACTTTGTGTCATCTGTTTTAATTCCTCATTTCTTTTGGCATTCTGACGGAGATTCAGGTGCTTCATTTTTGCTCAAATAATTTCTCACGCAGAACATTTGATCATTTGAGGCCTTCAGAAAGAGTACTCAAAATATTCTTGAAAAAAAAAAAAAACAACTGTATAGAAAAATTGTACCGTCTTTGTATATTGAGGGTGATCATTCATGAACGACTAAAACATGATCTTTGTGAAAGCGTAGCATCCAAATATTGTTTCAGTTTTCTTCCAGCACTGTGTCATCTTAACCACATATTCGGAGAAGAGGTTGTAGATTTTGGGGTAGATATCATCCCTGATTCTATTGCATTACCACTGTTATCCTGAGCTCTAAAGTCTCGAAGACATTTTTCAGACATCAGAAAATCACAAATTCGTCTAAAGCTGGCTACAATTATGTGACGTGTTTCACTGGGAACATGTTCTTACACACATCGCTGAATTTTCTATTAATATTTATGTTGTAACTAAAAAATATAGTTTTTTTTATTATTTGTTGATTGCCCTTTTTCTGTGGATTCTCTAAAGCATTGTTGTCTTTTGAACCAGCCTGTGTTCCTTTTGCTCCTCTTACTAGCTTCATTTTTGGTGGTTTCCGTTAAATAAGGCCCTACAAGTATGTAACTTACATAGTCTCACTTTCTAAATAATACAAACATTCCCACTATCCTCCTCCGACACATTTTGATAACACTTTGAAGTTCTTATTTTCAACGGCAAAATCTTTGCTTGTTTATGACATGATAAGGTTGTTATTTATTACTCGTACTTCTAATAAAACTTATATTGTACTTACTAGGAATAAAAATAGTTTTCTTCTCTTCACTTGAACGTTATCCCTTCTGCTGTCCTCAGAATCAGTGGACATTTTTACAATGTTAAGATAATTATGAATGGTTCGTCAGTAAAAAGGTGTAAACAGCAGCAAACACAAACTCTGGTGCGTTAAATAAACACTATTAAAAACGAAAGGAAAATAGGGCAAAACTGAGTGGCCAACACAAAGATGTTTGACCGGAAATATTACCCTAATTTAATTTTCGAAATTAAGAATTTATTTTGTAACTGTCCTGCATTTCCAATATCGGAATATTCTGTGGCAAGTAAACCGATCGTTTTTATATTTCTACACCACGTTATTCACAGTATGGTGTGAGATAATTGTGACATGTACTAATTACATAAAGTAAGATTGACTGGCGTAATAAATATTTTATTACATATTACATAATGCAAAAAAAATAGTAACTACACATTTCAAACAACCAATAACATTAATACTGATTGATATAGCGAGGCTGACCAAATAAGTTGAAATAACCGAAAGACTTAATATTCAGAAAATATTTGGCACTAAAAAATAATTTAGAACGTTTACGGAAGGCCTCACAAATTAAAAACGTCATCACAAAATTACATATCACATGTCGCATTGAATTTTGCTTAGAGAAACTTCTTAGCACTAGTCACAAAATATTTATGACAGCGTTATGACTGCATTATTAACAGCAGTATGAAACCAAGAAGCTAAATTATAAATAATATGGATGTTGTCCTAAATGTTCTTTAAAAACTGTACTGCAGAAATTACACATGTGTTGTTTCTGAACTGCGCTAAATCCTTTAGTGATATTTTTATACCGGGTTATTTGACACATCTGCCCCATCGCCTGCATTTGTAACTCTAAACCGACAAAACGCCACATATGTAGTTTCATAAATAATCGATTATTGTATTTTGTATTTAAGTAGTGTCCTAATAAAAGTTTTCAAGCGTTCAGTGTTTCAGTGTGTCACGAATCAGCAGACAAAACTTGCCGAGTCATACAAAAATCGTTAACACTAGACACATCACCAACCACAAAGACATGGAACTGAAGTAACTGTGTCCAAAACCTCTAAGAAAGGAGTATGAAAAGAGTATTACATGAAATTTGAACAAAATAACGCATTAAGAATATGTCACTGTCGACGTATTTAGTAAAATTGTTTGTAAATGTGTAAGAATGTAGGTTTAATTTGAATTCTCGTCATCGCATAAATTCTTGAATTACTTACAAGCGCCCGAACATGAACTAGTGATCTACAAAATCCGGTAACCTGACTGAGCAAACATATATATAATTACTGCAGGTTACTTACTATAACCTCCCTCTGCAATGTTGAACAGTATGTGTTTGTTGTGTCTGTTTCGGCCGTGATGATGGAACGAAGGCATGGCTGTGTCCGCCAGGAACAGTAGACTTGCCGCGTTACTCAAGTCGGTGATATTTGTGTCCGGCCTTTAAGGACGTTCACGTAGCATAAGTGCATAATTTTACATTTGTACGACATAGTGTTAGTTTTATATACGTTACTGGTGACTACAATTTCCACTAGTGTAACTTTTTTTTTTTTTTTTTCGCTTTTAATGTCTTCCCATAGTGGCAAGTCAAAGTCAAAATTTGTAAGTTACGAGAACATGCTAATAACAGAAATCAACTAACTTACTCGAATGACATAATTTACACTGTAATTAGACAGTATGGACCATATGCTAAAAGATTTAATACCACAGAACCGAGTCTCTTTGTGTGTTTTTTTAAAATGGTTCTATATAAAGACATTTATCGTTTTTTTTAGAATTTTTTTTTAATACAGAGGAGTTACATTGTGAAATTTTAGATATTTTAGCACATAACCCATACTATATAATTTCAGTGTAAATTATTTCATTCGTGTAAGTAAGTTTCTGTTATTATCATGTTCCCGTAACTTGCAAATTTCGACTTTGACCTGCCGTTATGGAAAGACTAGAGCTAAAAAAGGTCTCACGAGTGGAAAATGTAGTCAAAAGTAACGTCTGTAAAACTAAGACTTCGTTGGTAGAAATATAAAATTTTGCGTTTTTGTCACGTGAACACCCTTAACGATGTGGAAATTGGAGCGTGTGTAAACCGGGACGCCGAAGTGCTACTGTGGAGTCTGTTGTTACTACTTACCGCCAACAGAGAGGTCATTAGATAGGGCGACACCGAGTCAGAGTGAAGCACCGGTACCACCTTGTGCTCACATTCGGGAGGACAAGAGTGCCATTCCATTCTCCAATCATAGTGGTGTCGATTTTCCATGCATTCTTGAAATTACTCTATGAGAATGCTGGGATTGTTCCTTAACAGAGGCTAACTAAGAACGTCGTAACTGACAGTTCGGTCATTTTTTGTATTATTAAACCTCTACGCTCATAATTTTACAGAAGCCGGTTATATTTGGTTGTTGTTCCAGGCACATGAAACATTACACAATCAGAAAGATCTGCAGATACTACGTTATAGTAGAAGAGGTCGACTTTCCCAGTTCCTGTCATTGAATCAAGTTGTGTGTCACCGTCTCTAATGATCTCGCTATCGAAGTGACGTAAAGTGCACATACAGTTACAAATGGAGACACACAACTTGACACGACAGCAACTGGGAAATGAATCGGCCGTGACCTATCTTGAAGTCACGCCTCGTAGTTTTAAAATGATTTTGAAAATATTTTTTAAGCAACATAATTTTCATATCGAAGATTCGCTACATTGTTTTGCCACAAATGTATAATAATTTGGACGTATTTTTGGAGACTAAATAGTTTTTCAGAAGTTTGCACTCAAAGCATCAACAACTTTGTTTTAATTCTAAGCCAAAATCAAGCAAAATAATATTTTGCGAATGAACGATGTTTTATTTTGTAAAACGCCTACATAGAATTGTGCATCCTATGATTGCTTTTTAGTAATGAATATTTTTAAAATACCCCTGCTATAAAGGTTTTGTGTTTTTCTGCACCATTGTAGAAAAAAAAAACTATCCAGCATGACCATAGGGACCATCCACTCATTCGCATGGAGCGATTTCAGGAAATTATGAAAACTGAAATAAGAATGGCTGGAACAGGGGATCGAACCGGAGCCTTACTTTTACGAGTCCCTGTTGCTAATGGCCAGTTTGTAGTGTTGCTGCAGTCTACGTGACTACTTTGAGTATCGGTACAAACACGAAACTTAATACAGGATGAGTCAGGACGGTGTGCGTTCATTCGTCGTGGTGATGGCTTATTAAAAATATGTACATTTGTTTCTCATTTCTATTTTAAGAACTTTACGCTCTTGGTGCACGCATGGACGATGTTGTACCGTGCCGCGCCAATTCTTTTCTACGCGAAGCAGTTGAACTTATAATATCTAATATATAAAATTCTCGTATCACAGTGTTTGATTCCATACACCTCCAAAACGGTTTAACCGATTTCAATGAAATTTTGTATATACATTTGGTAGGTCTGCGAATAGGTTTTTATCTATTTTTTACACTCCTAAGTGCTATTGTTTAGTAAATATTTTTATGACTAATAATTTTAGAACCTGGTCGATAACTGTGTAAGTGATAATTGATCTGTTATCCCCACTAGCTGATACCAGTCTATCCCCACCAGGTGTCGCTGCTTTACTATTATTATTTATAAATTTCTTTATTATTAGACCTCTTCCACTTATATACCACATCCTTACACACTTACAATAAGTTACTTATTTGACAAAACAACGTTTGTCGGGACAGTTAGTTTTTATCTATGATAAGAACACACGGTTAAAACTAGGCTTATACACTTTTAAAAATGCAGCGTACTTATTATTAACATGTTTTTGGGGCTCTTTAAAATGTCTAAAAACAGCTTTTTTTTTAAGGTAGCTTTAACTGGAAAAATATCACCTGGATTCGTAAAACACAACGTTGGAAGCATGCACTACAAACTTTCCACAAACAGAGTCGCCGCTTTTAGTCCCACAGGAAGAAGAGTAGTATGAAAACACTACACGCCAGTTTGCCGCGCCGCGAGTAGAAGCGCTGCTGTTACCGTCGAATGTGGAAACATAACCTTATCGCTTCACTGTCTCCGCGCATCAAACGCGGGGAATTACATCCTGTGTATAGCCCTCTTAAAGCTAGTATATTGGGAGAAAAGGTACCCTGAAAAATGAAATGTTATAATATAATTTCTGTAAATATAAAATAATTCAATTCTATATATCAAGCTCAGAAACAAGTGTCTTAGCATTTAAATTATAATTATTATTATTATTATTATTATATACATATAGGACACTATAGGACCACACGAAGCATATACGTGATGTGAGATTTTCTCAGGCGTCACATTTCTTTCATCTTCTCGCTGTGCATTTTCTACCTTTCTTTCGTCCAAGCTGTTCCTGTATTGAATTTCTTGACTTATTGGCTCACATTTGTATTTCCGGATTATCTTTAAATTGAGTATCCGTCAGCACAGGATCTTCTTGATCTTCTTGGTATTCTCCTGTCTTGTTTTCTAGCTGAGACAGGGTCCTATCTAGTAGGTGCTGTGACAGAATTTTGTATGATATCACTGTAGTTTTTAACATCGGTCCTGTCCACTTTCTTATGTAGAGGTTGGACAACTGCGCTTTTCCAATCTTCTGGTATTACTTCGGTCTCCCATATGTTTTATAGGATATTTGTTAATTCTCTTATGGTATTCGGTCCTTTCCTTTAGTAGTTCATTATTTTTATTATTTATGTTTTTAAACGATGTGTAACTTTAATTGTGAGATCCGCCACTACCATGTCGGTATCCCTATTAAAATGAAGACTAAATATTTTGCATTATTTACTTGAAAATTTCAAGTGTTGATTTAACGGATAGCTCTTGCTATCGAGATTTAGTGAACTTAAGTTAGAAACTCCTGGGTCATGCTAGTCTCTGTCGCTGAATGAAGGGTTCTCTTCAGAGGTTCTCACGGTGATCAGTTGGATAGGTAGGACACGTGTTGGCGTCGGTTTAGATATTCACTGGTGCGTGGTGGGTACTCTCATCCAGTATAACTCACTCAGTCCAGTATAACTTCACGTAGTATCACACACACGTCCGTACTTTCTCCGTAAAGTCCACCGTGGTCGATTCGTCATCGCCACTAGCTGCATCGACGATATACCACTGTTTTACCTCTTCGTTCACCGCTGCGTTGATCAAGTATTTCCAAACACCTGCTCGAACACCTAACAAAATCTATAGACTCGGACACCGTTTATCGTATCTACTTTCTACAGTGAGCACGACGCCATCCAAATAATTTTTCGTACTACCAGGGACACCGATAAAGGAGGATAGTTCCAGTAGGCGGACCCAGTTCCCATATCAGTATTGCACAGTGATTGGTAACAACGCCAGGTGACACAAATAATTTTAAAATATTAGTTTCCCTTCCGAACCTTCGCATGGAGAGGTACAGGGCAGCCAAGAGGGTACGTAGCCGAACACTTGGTTCTGCTTGTAGCGATGTCTATAAAATTTTTATTGGTCATAATAAATAAATTTTTTTATAATAAATGATTGTCCTTTTTCATGTTCTTGGCCTACGTAACTAGTTTTTAATGCAGTGTTTGTTTCTGCAGGAAATTTTTCTGGTAATAAAGGTATTTTTAATGTAAATATTAACATATCGTTATCGTCATTTCAGAAGCCTGGTGGAGGAATGAACGGCTAGAAGTGAATACGTCATTTGTATACATATCACTCGATGAAACATTTTACTCATACAGACATACTACATTTACACACATATTTAAGCGTTTATTTTTTTCTGTGCTTACACTTTTGTAGTTTGGCTGAAACAATTTACCTTGGATTTGACGAACGAAACCTTAAACGTTCGCATGAATTAATTAAAAAATAATGATATATTTAAAAATCAAATAAAGACAATGTTTATGCAGTTACAAAACATCAAGGTGACAATCCATATGGTACTCATTACAGACGAATGGTGTTACGAATACAATAACTATTATTTTAACACATTTTTTTTTCAAAATCATGAAACAACATTTGCTGCCTTGTCCAGATATTTTTTTTAAGTGTAAACAAACTCCTTTTCAAATGTCGCGTTTCACGGAAACACTTCCCATAATTTGTAAAGTCTGGTCTTAAATAACCGGGGCATTTGCCTGTGTTCATATAATGTATACCTTTAAATTATAGTGTGTGTTGACTTGCTTGTGTATAAGTCCACGCAGAAACAGTTTTTTATAAAAAATGAAGCAACTAGGAATTAGTTATTAGGTAAGATATAAGAACCTGACTAGACATGAACGTAATCATACAGGTAGACCAAACATTCATATTTGATCAGTGACTAAGAAATGCATGTAATCACATTAGTCGTCAAAACAGCATAATCACATGTAGCTAATAGCACAGAAAACCAAGGATAATCTGAGTTTTAGACATGGGCTTGTTCTCACTGCGGACTGAGATATCGTTATCTACACAGCGAGTAGATTAACTGACCCCCACGTAGGCTTACGTGTTGTTTAGAGGCGTGGGAAATATCCGGCTGTTATTCCACGAGTAATAAGTACAACGAAATATGGATGGGAGGAAACATGGGTAATATTTTATATGCCTGCGCTCCCTACGAAATCAATCCAGTCACTCAGCCGGCAAGAAGAATCAAACAAGTTAAGGGAATTGGTGCATGGAAAACCAAACTGTTCTTAAATTGCCCATGAGTAGAGACAGGAAATACTCGCGGGTTCACTGACGTGTAAGCTAGCCTTCAAGAACATGTGTGTATTCAAGCAGACATTATCTGCTCACTGGCTGCTCTATGACGCAGTGATACGGGCCTGCATTCAGTTGCTTTTGTACTATTGGCTAAGCGACTTCTAGGAAGTGTCAAATAAGTCACGGCCCAACTGCGAAAGTGCCACGAACTTACAGTTGCTTGAATTATAGCTCGTGGCCAAAAGAAAACGAATTTTTCAGGTCTCTACACATGAGGCCTATTAGAGTGGCCACTGTGTTTACCTGCATACAATTACATGTCCTGACACCACAATTAATAGCTGCAACTGCATAAGACGTTTGTGAGGACTTTAAAGTTCACGCGTACTCTTGCATAACGCCCGTTAGTTAGCACATGTCATATCATTATCAATGAGGGAGGAAATAAGAATAAATTCTGTGCTTATTACTTGAAGTACTTATATTATTGATTTGAACAACCAATAGTTGCCAGCAATAAAGCAATGTTTTGTATCAACTTTTTTCATTTCATTACAAACATAGTATAGGTAACCAAAGTGGCATAAAAAGCACCATGTGCAGTTTTAACAGATATTTCGGTTTTCCATGCAGCAGTCGCTTTAAATCAGCTGTGGGTGGAGTAGCGACAGCCTTTAAATCCGTTTAAGTGCTCATTAAAAACTTTACATTAGCAATATTACTCTTCGTAGTTTTATGTGACACACTCCAGCCACACGACAGAGCGCATCGAGTCGGCATGTAATGAGCCGCTCTCACGTCTCAAATTTTTGATTCGCTCGTTCACGGGTGTTAAGAAAGCGTGGTTACGCTACTATTTATTTCATTATGGCTAAATTACCTTTTTTACACTTGGTCAGTTCTTATCGCACAACTACACACCACGCCATGATAGCTTGTCGCGTCGTAGATGGGGATGTGCACTTGTTGCTGCCAACATACACCACAACGAACAAACAGTCCTCGTATCTATAAACTTTATATCGTTGCAATCGTTTAAAACTAAGTGTTTGATCGACAACACTTTTTAGTGCACCAATTAAGTCGCTGATTTAAAAATATGAAATCCTGTACGTATAGTATATTCATAGAAATACAAAAATATGTTGTTTTATGTTGTTATAGCTTTTATCATGAAGTATACAGTGTTTAATTTCAGTGACAGTTATTTCATTTAAATGCATAGTAAAGTTTTCGTAAGATATATGCTTAATTAATATACACATTTTGACTTTTGATATCCTTTTTTGTGTTTACATGCATCTCAAAAATTTTCCATTAGAGGAAAATAGAATCACTAGTAACGTCTACAAAACTTATATCATGTTGTTGAAAATGAAATTATGAATTTCACACTTACACAGCATTACGGACTGGATGAAATGCGATATATTCTAGAAATAATTCCGATAAACAGTACCGTCCGCCACGTATCCCACATACGAACATTTGGGCGACCACACAGAGAACCAAGCCAGAATGCCATGATGTACCACTGCTCCGTCGTTTTATGTTTTTTGTAATTTTTCAAATTAAAATTTCCAGGATGACGTAAGAGTGACAATTACAAAAAAAATATATAAATATTAAAAATATGTAAGTTAATGTATCGTCGTATATGTATGCTTAATCCGCAGCTGGGCAAAGAATAAATGTAAAAAAGCTACCGAAGTACTTGCAATAATACACTGTCGTGAACACGCAGTTTTGAAAACGTGATGATATCCGGAAACATGGTAGGCCTGTGGCTTATTAGCTACGTTTGACAGAAACCGTGTATTAAGATAGAGAAAACGAGTTTGATTTATTAATATCGTTCTTGTTTCAGCTAAAATAAACATTCATGATAATTGATAAAATAATTCAGTTTTATGTTTCATTGTAAGAAAAGTTGTGGTCACGGTGGTCGAGGGCTCAGGCCGTTCGCCTTCCGCCTAGGAGATACTGGTTCGATCCCCTACGGTTCCATCATTGGCTTGTTCGTCCAGGATTTTTCGCATGTTGGAAACGTGGTGGACGTTAAATTGGCCGATTGATTTTCTCAGGGAACTTCCGTTTTTCAAGGGCCCTCTCATTTCTTCGTTTATCCACAGTCACCTCACCTCATTTATTCTTTGGGCCGGACGAACTACAAGCATGTCTCGCTAGTCGACCCTGCCAGAAGACGAGAACACATAGTGGATTTTCATTTCATGCAAGAACAGCAATATTTACTTCGAAACATATCTGAAAATTTTTATTGAAATACATAAATATTGCTTAAAACTACAATTGCCGACGAAATAGTTGAGTTTTACTGCGCGTGTTGAAAGGTAATGTGAATTTATCGTAGCCATCATAGTATCGGACAACGGTATCGGCAGTAGCCATACTGATATACTGCTAGTCGTATGCCAGTAAGATGTGGCAATCCCTCAGACCTGGACACGTTAGCTAGTACTAATCGTAATAGGCGCCGCGGTGGCCAAATGTTCAGACCGTTCGCCTTCCACCAAGGCGATCCGGGTTCGATTCCTAGCGGGGTCGATCCTCAGATTTTCGCATGTGGGAATCGTGCCGGTCGATGCCGCTGATTGACGGGTTTTTCTCGGGGATCTCTCGTTTCCCCAACCCTCTCATTCGGACGCTGCTCCTTTCCCCCTCATGTCACCATTCACCAGCGCTATAGGGGCGTAATTAAGGGGGGGGGCAATCCTAGCTTTAGAATTTTATACGCTTAAAGTACATTTTTTATAGTTTGTTATTTATATAATGATAACTTAAGCACTTAGAACTGAAGTTTTATTATTAAAGTTTCTAAGTTATACATGGTTAATTAATAAAAAAGATGCCACAAGGTCACTGTCGCCAAAAAAAATCTTGCTCCCCCCCCCCTTCCTCCAATAAAAACCTGAAATGACGCCGCTGCAGCGCTAAAGACCTCGAATTGAGCGCTGACAAAAATCTCTCACTCACTATTCGTAATAGACGTTCTGCAGTTATCTTATGATGCAAGCCAGCCTCAACTGTTGTAAATGACACTTGATACATCGCAGATATGTAATGTGTCAGAGGTAATGATTGAGCTGACCGCGAAAGCAAATATCTTAGCACAGCAATGTTAAAAATCTGTAGAAAATTGCGATGCATGTTCTACTAACTATCTAGAGGCTTGCAGAAATATCAGTATCCAAAACAGTCGTCACTTAAAAACAGCCACGCTATAATATTTTCTCAACTATGTTAACGCCGTACTTAACGACATTTTATTTCCTTATTCAAAAATGTTAACGAAAATCAACACCTTATGGTAGATAAATATAATCGAACGATGTTGGCCTTAAAACATGGAATTTACTGAAGATGGGAGCATACATTGCGCTGTGTGTAATTACCTTAGTCAAGTCAATCTTACTCCATTATATGTATTGTCACACACACACATTCGCGCTCACATACAAGTATTTTAAGAATTATTTAAAAATCAGTGAAAACTGGCGTTTTAATTTATTAAGTAAGTTTCCTGATGTCATAATACACTATACTTCTCCTAAGGTGACCGAATCTATTTTTTTAATCTCTTCAAATGTTTGAGTGCTGTAGTTGTGACCAAATAAGTAGCGTTGCTTTGAAGCAAGATGCATACACTTTATCAGTATTCATATAAGCCACACATGAAAAAATAAGGTACATTCTTGGATTTAACTTAATTTGCTCAAATATGCATTCATTAAACTTTATTTTAAAATGTGACGGGGAAGTAAGGGAAAACTGATATATGTCCCCTGTAACCAACATTTTCAAACATTTCGGAGAGTATTATACACAAAATGATTAATAACACTTAGAAGATTGTAATAAACTGTCTGATTCTAAGTTTTGGTTTTGAATGAACGTGTTATGATTTAATGTCGTCGTAATGCAGCAAATCTCAGCTTCATTACACCTGCAAGATTTTTGTTATTTTCTGTGTATCCTGTAACGTGTAAGGTTCTATGTTCTGAAAAAAAAATCTCCTTTGCAATACTTTATTCAGTATATTAGCATAATCAATTTCATATGTTCCTACTGTAAAAAAAGCTGAATGGTTCTGAACATAAGAACAAAACGGCATTTTCATAATCAAGCAAGATGGCTTTATGGTGATCTCACTGGAATCACATTAAAAAACGTCTCAAGTATGATTTCCTGTCTGACCATCCTTATTTCCCTGTCTACGGTATTTTAAAAATGCACATGTATACAAGCCTCTAAAATAATACGTTGTTCCAGCTCAATGACAATTCTTCCTAGAATATAAGAACGTGTTATCAAATTCAGTAAAAGATATCTCTGCACGTTATCGAAAGTCGTAGCGATGATTTAAAGCTTACACTTACGTCAACTTTTTATCTGCACTGTTACTCTTAACTCAATTAACCTAATCTGTTTATTTTGCCAGCAGTATTTCATTACATGGTAGGCCAATCAATTAACGTGAGAAATCCAGAATTTAGGTGATAATCGGTTTTGTACAAGTCCTCTTAATCCGCGTAGCCCCACAACCGAATGACGCATTTCTTGCAAGTCAGTTTCGATCACGTCGATGATGTTATCGGTCGAGCTGGGCACTGATAGCCAGGGGTTCTCTTTACATTAGACTATCATGAAGGCTTTAAAGTGACAGTTATTTATAAATGTTATACAATTAAAATTATTGCATAGTTTCACAAACTTAATATTTCATAAAACTTTAACAGCTTTTGCAAATAACGTAATATTCGTATATTTATATGATCTTTAACTTATTGTAAGGAAAAATTACAAAGTTTCCAAAAGGATTTTGACACGCAACATAAGAGATAAACTCGCAATTAAAACGCATTGCGTAGCAATTATCTGTATTATTACATGCCTGTCCCTAACAATGATTAAAGATCTGGAAACTTGTCCTTAGCTACTTTTTCATTGGTTTCTGCTTCAATGAGTGACCAATAGTACATCTGACATAGCAGCGATGGAGTCTGTGAGTGTTTTCATGCATATTTGCTACTTGTTCAATCCCAATACTAGTTTATTTAAACAGTGACTCCGAAATGAACCTTCTTAAATGAAGCTACAAAATTGTCGAATATGCTTAATAGTAAGGGTTGAGTGAAAGAGAAGGCCTTAACATTACATGTATTAAAGGCAATAAATATAATGTTATTGGTAAGAATTCCAATAGAAAGTCTCTCTTAACTATTCCTTGGTGCCTGGCAATTATGAAAAGTGATCTTCTTGCAACTTACTCGAATTTATAAAATATAATTTAGGATATATTTATTGCAAAGTTTTGTTGTCTGAAGCAGAAAACCCTGATCGAGAGGTAAAACCCATACGTTAAAATGAACATTTACACCAACATATGTTTTCCACGACAGAAACATAGGCCTTTCTCATATACAAGAAGAATGAAAGTATGTTACAATTTTGTCTGATGATTACTTGTGAAAAATGAGGTATTGTTATGTAATGCAAGTTTTTGTTGCGATAATCTTAAGAAAGAAAACCGTGATTGCAAATCGACATCGAAAACCAACAGTTCTTTCATTATCCAAAAGCACGGAAAAATTAATTATAACATTCCGGGTGTAATTTAATAATAACAAAATCTGCTTCTATAAAAATGATTTATAATACCTTTCTCTTACATTAAATAATGGGTTTGCTCACATCTCTGGTGTATCACGTGTTGCCTACCTGGTAAATATTAACATTTCCTATGTCCATTTTCTCGTAAACTATTCACTTAAGGATATTGCAATATGGCAAACTTGTTTTGTTCATTGCGGCCACCTGCTACAAACGTGTCATTTTATATCAGAATAATAGAATTATAAAAAAATTATGTAAACAAAAAACAATCCGATTTTCTAAGAATGTAAAAGTATTCGAAACATTTTTTTTTTTACAGATTGGAGATCTTGTTATTATAAAAATCGCATACGGAAATCCATTAGTTATTCCTCATTTATTTTGGTTATTTTCACAAATGTTGTTTTTCAGTGTAAGTTTTCTTTCGCGAATTTGTCCCTTAAGATTTGCGAAAGACAATAACTTTCACTTCATGACTGCAACTCGTTTTAAAGGGAATCATCTCGTAAAGTTCATGAACAGCCGGCACGTAAATTCTTAGAATCGTCAGCCTCTATGTGCATACTGGGACGAAAATACATTCTATTTCTCTTTAAACGTCATTAACGTTTAGCAGTGTGAAACCTACTGGATTTACGTACGGGTGAGTGATAGATTTTGGTCAGCGCTCAACATCGAGGTCTTTAGCGCTGGTTAGGAGTGACATGAGGTGAGTATGGACAGCGTCGGAATGAGGGGGCGAGAGGAACTGGAGATCCCGACAAAACCCGCCCACGAGCGGCATCGTCCGGCACGTTTCTCACATGCGAAAATCCGGCGACTGACCCCGCCGGGAATCGAACCCGGATCGCCTTGGTGGGAGGCGAATAGTTGAACCATTCGGCCACCGCGAATCACAAGTGCGGCAGTATTCATTATCTTTGTCATCTATGCATCTGATAACTTGTTATGCCGTTTTAGTTTTGCTACATTTGTTGTTAGTGTCGTTGTGAAAAAAAGAAACATGTAAATGGTTCGTTATTGGTAGATTTACTACACGCAAATACAGTATAATTATTCAATTATTACAATTTGTTTAGGTACAAACCAATTGTAAATTAGCAAGTGGCTAAATCTAGCCGCAAATAAATAAATTGTTAAAATAATCTTAACTTATTTTACAGATTCCCTTATTGAATAGTAATATTTTTGATTACTAGGTTTGACTTACATTTTTGCTAGCCTGTACATTTATAACGTGCTCGTAGGAACTCCTGTACAAAATTTCAAGGTTGTAGATTCACCGGTTAAAGCTGTACGTTGTTTGTCGTCCAAACTTAAGAGTTTTATTTAGTAGATTATCAAATCGAATAAGTAAATTAAGAGCATACTATCCTCGATATCTGTCTAAATTAATCAATAAGCTTGAGCAGTACGGAAAAGTATGTCCGAGCATAGACTACAGTCTTCGGCTCCGACCACAATCCAGGCCTCTGGCAACTGCTCCGAAGCCAAAATAGGGTCAAAAAGGGTCCAAAATTGCTTTCCGGATCCTGGCTCCTTGATTAGGCTTAAGGGCGTTTAATTCGTAAAATTTAATTTTTTTATATTTGTGCCAAACACTGTTCAACTTTTACACATCAGATAACACGTCATTTCACCAAAATAAAAAATAAAAAAATAGGCTCCATAGTTTTTGCATAATCATTCATCGAAGTCACAAAATGGACATTGCGGTGTAGCGAAAATAAAAAAAAAGTAATTAACAAATGAATCCAAAATTACAGAAACTGAAAGTCAGTGTATCAATGCATATAATGACATGTTTGACATAAGTAAGTTTTAAAAATTTCAGTAGTAATCAAAAGTCAAAGTTATGCAAAAATGTACTCATTTTCATCAATTTTTTTAAAAATACAAAAATGTATCGCTTTCTGTTTACTACAAAAGTGTCTTGAAGTAGCTCACATCATTAAGTATAGTTATGAATTATCTTGTTTCTGCTAGTTAATTATTTTGGCTACACCGCAACTGCCATTTTTTGACTTTGATAGGTGATTATACTAAAACTATGGGACCTAACTTGTATTTTATTTGGGGAAATGACATGTTATCTGATGTGAAAAAGTTGAACAGTGTTTGGCACAAATATAAAATTTTAAATATGTACGGTTCCAACGTCCTTAAAGGCTAAATATCCTTGCTCCGCAATGCTGCTGGAGGAGGTTGTAAATTATGGAGTTTCAGCTGCACTGTGGAGCCAGCAGAGACCGATATCTAAAAGCTTATTGGCTGATGAGTCGGCCCTTAGTAAGTTCCACTGATCCAGAGTCCAAGCTCTGGATTCAACCACACCATCTTGGATGACATCACTACAACCATCTTATAGCTACCCATCCTTACATGCACCACCGCCACCAATACTCTTATCATTCTGCTTATATTCTATCACTCCACCAATGCTGTATCATCCTGCCTCTTTTGTCATTCCACTCTACTTTATAGTTCTACCTCTAGTTTATCATTACACGTCTACACTGTCATTCCACCAATGAGCCATCATCTATTATTCCACCTATGTGCTAATAAATCCATCACTACTGTACCACATTCACCCAGTAAGCGACTGAGACTGCTCACTTCGAAAATAAACAACTTATATATCACGCTACATAAAGTTTATTATCCTAACAAAATATGGCATAGTCTTACCATATCTGACGTCACCCAGAAATGATTTTTCCAGACCTCATATTTCCTAACCTGATCCCGACCTTATCTTGTCTTACCACGACCTGACCTCACCCCGACCTGATCTCACACCTACTTGACCCGACATAACCTGACCTTACCAGATCTGACCCAACCTGACCTAGCCTGATCCTTATCTATCTCAACTCAACCTGGCTTAGCCTAACCTCGAACTTATCGAACCTGACCTAACGCTGACCTAGTCTTACCTGTCCTGTACTGTCCTGGTTTAAACTTAACTAACCTAAACTACTTTACCAGAAACTAGTGTACGGTAATCTAAACCATCATAACCTCTTCAACCTAACGACATACGGCCACTTTGTTACTATTCACAGAACATACCCATACAAGCTAATCAACATAAAATAACCTTTCTCATACTACTCTATTTCATCACACACTCTAACCTGACTTAGCATGATACAAATTTTCCCAATCGAACCTAACCTCACCACGACCTGACCTCACACCGATCTGACCTTACACCGACCTGACCTCACACAAACCTGGTCTCATACCGACTTGACTTCACTCGAACTGACTTATAACTGGCCTAACTCCGGCCAGTCCTGACCTGACTCCTATCTTACCTAACCTGACCTAGCCCGATCTGTACTAAACTAAAGTGATATTTTCCTAACCTTGTCCTTGCCTGACCTAGTCCGACACCTGACCTGTTCTAACCTTCTCCTGACCAAACCCGACTTGACACTAGCATTTCCTGGCCTAACCTTGTGTTGACCTGTCCTGCTCTATCCCCAACCTGACCTGAACTGTCCTAGCATAACCTTGTCCTTGCCTGTCCTGACTCTAGCCTGTCCTGACACTACCTCCATAAACCCCACTGTATCCAAACGTATAACCTAATTTAACTTCAAATCTCTTCAATTTTAATATTCCCATTGAAACCAATCCTATAATTCTTCGCTTAACCTACCATAACAAAACATGATATTTATTTTCCCAAATAATATAAGCTGATCTGACCTAAACTTGTCTGACCTGACATGATCCCGTCCTAACCTGAACTCATCCTGACCCCAACCTGACCTGTCCATCGATGACCCGACTTGACTTGTCCTGACCTGACTTAACATACCCTCAACCACAACCGCATTAGCATCCCCAACCACAAACATAACCCCAAGCACAGTGGCAACCACACATCACCCTCTGTAACCTAACATATCTCATCACCCACGCTTACTTAACTTTACAATTCATTATAACTTATCTCATCGCCCACTTTGACCTTACATTATCTCTAATTACCTAACTTATCACTTACTCTTACCTAACAAATATCGTGCCACTTTAACCTCTCACCAACCTAATGTCTCTTATCACCCTCCGTAACCAAACACATCACCCACTCTATCTTAAATTAAAACCTCTTAATGTAATCTCATTTAATCTCATGCCAAATATATTTAATCCAACTGAGCCAAAACCACTTTAACATAACAATTTTATCGTCTATTCTATCATAACTTATCTATCACCCACTCCATATTTCTCATCACCCACTCCCACCTAACAGCTATTGTACAACACTAAACTCACTCCAATCTAACCCATCTCATTGACAGTTTTAATTAACCGCAATATTATCTCTCATAATCTAATCCTGAGTATTATTTTAATTCATTTAATATAAAAATTTTATTTTTCAATGAATTGTTATTTTCTTGAACCAACTAATCATAAGCATTTATCAAAGAAAACTGGATTAATTAATATTGATTTGTAACCCAAATAATGCAGTTAATTTTTTAAATCTGATTCAGTATTGAAACTTTATTATAATATTAGGAAAAACTATTCTCTTAGAACAATTCCTCCTGATACCCCTATTCAATCACTCAAATAGATTTTTATGTATGGTATATTTCCAAATTTATCATTATTATCAAACAAACAAAAATATTGCATAACAAGACCATATTTTCTATTAAATAACAGCTTGTTATCCATTTTCGATTGATCCGAGAGGTAATATTTATGGGTTTAAATATATTTCTTGTTAATTACACGAATCAACAGGCGATTTAATTATTAATTTTCCATTAAGGTTCCTAATTTTCAGCATTTAAGGGTAAAAATTACACTGATTCAGTTCTAAAACAATAAATCTTTCATCTTAAATAAATTACACTTATTTATTTACATCTCTTAATGAAAGCTTGGATTTTAATTATAACATTACATCATTCATTCTTAAATTTTCTCAATTTTTACTTATAAGTGAACTGAATTCAGATCCAGTACTAATTAAGTGTAAAATATTTGCTAATTCAACCAGTATTGAGCATATTATTAATGCAAAAAGGTGATTTAAATTGTCATTATCCTATAGATAAATCCAAAAATTTTGTTACATTTTAAAAATTGAATGTATTCAAATTGTTAATGGAGTAGAATTAATTAAACTAATGCTCAGTAATTAATTTATTCCAAGAATTGATTGCAGTGAAGAGTGTGGATTAGATTATTATTATGAACTTTATTATATTAATTATACATATGGTCGTGTTTCATCTGAAAAAAAAAAATAATAATGTTTTTATCTTATGAGGAATTTACTAAAGAAGCAATTTATAATTTCATTCTAGCTAATATAAAGAAAACTAATCATCATAGCTTAAAATTAAAATTTGTTATCTTCAAATAAAACGATGAATGATATTATATTGCGTATTATTATATTTTTAATGAATGAATTGAAACAATTATTAATTCTCTCGATAGTATAAAAGTAAATAAAATATATAATATTATGGAAGAACCTAGAAAAATTCAATTTAATGGAATTAATGTTACAAATATGTACTAAAACAATTTAATAAGAATTATTCGAAAGTTTTATAGTGGTAATTAATAAATATATCAAAATTTTCATCAAATTAATCTCTAAAAAAATTTCATACTTTAATAATGAATATTTTAATCACATGAGTATTTATTATAAAGAAATTATAATTATTGATGATATGCTTGGTGTAATAAATCGAGAAGGAAAAAAAACATTAATTCAGTTATTTTCAGTTAGTAGACAAGGAAAAAATCATTTTTTTAAAAAACAGATATACAAAACTTGAAATTTCCTGTAGAAATAACTATTTAAATATTTCTAAAGTATAGGAAACATTTGATTTGATTAAAATTTTAAAATCCTCTGTTTTAATTTTTTACAATCCTAATGTAAACATCCCACGGTATAACTGATCTATTTTTTAATTTATCATAATCCGTCATTGTTTTTTAATTGCTATATCAATAGTATTGTTATAATTGACAATATACTTATTATATGTTTTACTTTATAAATGATTTCATTCTCTTCATTTTGTTTGCTTTTAAACAAATT
The DNA here is from genome assembly GCA_003012365.1 of Medauroidea extradentata. Taxonomy (NCBI): domain Eukaryota; kingdom Metazoa; phylum Arthropoda; class Insecta; order Phasmatodea; family Phasmatidae; genus Medauroidea; species Medauroidea extradentata. The sequence goes on from PNEQ01000319.1 coordinate 32,367, forward strand.
ATAACCCACACAGGTAAAACTCTTGGATTTTTTGTTGTATGAGGAATATTCCATTCTTTCAAATATTTGCGTACAAATAATCTGAACAAGGATATTTCACTCTAAACTGTTGAACACTATTTTTAATAAAATCATGATTCATTATTAATATTCCATATTCATCCTTCTCCATTTATTAAATAATTATTATTATTGTTTATTGCTTGTAATTTACAATTAGGTATACAGTATTGCTTGTAATCTATATATATAAAAGGAAGTGCCCCACTCACTGACTGACTGACTCATTCATTCATTCATCATCAACGCCCAGCCCAAACCACTGAACCTAGAAACGTGAAATTTTAAGGGAAGTTTCCCCTTGTGGCGTAGGCGCGCACTAAGAAAGGAAATTTTGAAATTCGGCTATTAAGGTGGTGAAACGGGGTGAAATATATTTTTTTGCAAATCTTTGATATTTCTCGAACCCGACGGGCTATCGTCGTCTTATTCACTTCGTTAGGTCGCAAATACAAATGTCTAGAAACGAATTTCAGGATTTTTCGAAATTTTTATACTAAGGAGGTGAAAAGCCGTTTAATTCGTTTACAGTAAATCCTCTCTTCCTCTTAAACCACCTGAGATATCGAAGTAATTTTTTCTTTAAAATGAAGCTTACGCAAATACCTAAAAAGTAATTTCAGGATTTTTCAAAATTCGTTTATGAAAGCCGGTAAAAAAATTAAACAGTTTTTTGATTAATCAGTCGTATCACCTTAACCGTTAGAGATATCGAGGTGGCTTTTGTCTTATAATGAAACATAAGGAAATACATAAAAAGTAATTTAACGATTTTTGGAAATTCGTCCTTGAAAGCCTATAAAAATAAAACGTATTTAAGAATAATCTTTCGTAACACCTGAAATAGTTCAAAATTTGTTTACTTTTTTATTTCTTGCTTATAGTTAAACCTCTTTGGACTATAGCCTGTACACGCGAAATAACTCTCATGGCCTGTCTTGAATAATTTGTAGTTAAGTCTGTGGAGTTGCGGTTTTTTTTTTTTTTTTGCCAACCCACCATAAATAAAACCTCTTTTGACTGTAGCCCGTACATACGGAAGTATTATTACGGCCTGCCTTTAAGTATTCACTCGGGTACTGTACAAAGTTTGTGGTGTGGGAGGGGTGGGGTTACGGGTTCGTATCCTGTGCAAGTCTTTGCGATGGTACATGACATGACATCATACGAGCATATTGCGATCGCTCTTTTCACTGAGCTAAGACAATTTATGGTTCACTGTTATTGAGTACGCTAGCTGTTAAATGCCTTCATCACATATTTTACCCAGAGTTACTGTTTGTATTACATAATTTCACGCGGGCAAAGCCGCGGCCGGGTAACTATTTTGTAGAGAAATAAAGATGAATTAAAAATAAAGATGTTCTGCAATTAAAGTACCCTCAGCGTAGTGGACTGGATAAAGCTGTTTGTATTTGTTGTTGTAAAGATATACAGAGAATATAGTAACACCATCAATTAATACGTTATTCAAATTTTGTTACTCTTTTCTATAGTACACGCGGGCGAAGCCACAAAGGGACAGCTAGTTTAGCATATAATGTATAGTGCACAATATATAGTGTATTAAATATAGTGCATAGTAAATAATTTATTGTATACAGTGTAAAATTTATATTGCGTATTATGCAGTACACAACATATAGTGTATAATATATAGTAAATAATAAAGTACCATACCAATCCAATTTTTAAAAATGAACGAATAATATTAAATGTATCAAAATGATAAACATTCATATGAGGATTTTGTTTATTGTTGAATTATTTTTCATAAATTATTTAAACGTTTCTTTGTGTTTAGAACTCAATAAATGATGCACTATAGTATCTTAAAGCATAGTTAATATTTTAAAATTATAATTATCACACTTTTCTGCCAAACCAATCAATCTACTTAAATGAAATAATTCACTGTTAACTTACATCCCATGAGCTATGCAATAAAACATTAAAAAACCCACAATGCCGTATTTTGAATTTTAAAAAAGAGCACTGACAATTTTAAAAAGTTCAACATTTTTTAAAAATATAGGAGTAGTTCGCGGGAAGTTTATTAATATTTTATTACGTAGCCCATGACATGTTATTTCACTGTGAATTATTTCACTTACATAAGTCAACTGGTTTTCACTATTTACATGGCTGCGTAACATGCAAATTTTGACTTTGAAGCACCATTATGAGAAAGTTATGGAAGCTAAATTTGTTTTGTAAGAGTAAACTACACTCACAAGTATCGTCTACAAAACTAGGGATATTTCATAAAAATTTAAAATTATGATTATGTTTAACAACTGTATTATATTTTCAGTATTTTAGCCATAACATTTATTTAAATTGTATTATCTAAATTTTCCCTTCCACAGAAATAATAATATAATCTTTCATTAATTTGTCACGCAGAATCATTGCAAAAGATTTCTTGAAAGTTAACCTATTATTCTCTTGCAATGATTTTGCATGACAAATTTATGAAATATTCCACTATGTCAAGCAGTTTACTAAGAATATATCCAACGCTTTGTTGAAGAGAACAATCTTATATTTCAATTTGAAAAAGTGTCACGGATCAAAAACTGAAAATACGACAAAATTGTCTAACATTTCCCCTTAACAATTTTTTTTAATGAAAATGTATTCCACTCGTCAGATACATTGCCTTACAATAGTTATATTTTTATCTGTCCTTATATAGTACAGAACATGTTTAGTAAGTAAAAATAATAAAACTATAAAACAATTTTTTTTAGTTTTGGTTATTGAATGATAAATTATATATATATATATATATATATATATATATATATATATGCATACATACAAAGATAAATTTAATATACATATATACATATACATATATATGCATACATACATACAAAGATAAATTTAATATTTTGTAATATGCAACCAGTCAATTTTATTTAGAAAATCTCTCATAAAATATAGTGATAAATTCGAAATTTTGAAATGTCATACAAATTAACCCTATCTTGAAATTTTCTTGAAAAATATTCTGATAATTTTGACATCTTGAAATACATAACCAATCAACTCTGTTTTAAAAATGTTATATAAAATGTTCTGGTAAATCTTGACATTCTGAAATGTAAGACCAATAAACTCTATTGAAAATTGTCTATAAAATTTAATGATAAATTTTTACTTTTTGAAATACATGGCCAATAAACCCTGTTTTAAAATTTTTCAATACAATTTTCTGATAAATTTTGATTTTCTGACATTGCTTTCCAATCAATATTATCTTTAAATTCAATTATTTAACTCTCTGATATTGTCATACAGTGAAAGTGAATATAATTTATTGTGAGCATGTAAGGTGTTTTTTCTTTTAACATAATCAACAAATTTATGTCTGTTGTTGAATACAAATTACGGAAATAATATGATTTGGGGTTTTTGTGAATATGATAATATATAAGAAAATTTAAAACATTAAATAAACTAATATTATTAATAATCATTGCAATGCTTTTATTTTGTTTCCTGTCCCAAAATATCTTTCTTATATTTAAATTCATCCTATTCAATACTCATTTTGTCTCAGAATAATTTTGACTTTTCTATTTTTTCTTTTTTGGTAGGGAAAAATTTCAATACAAACAAAAATTGTAAAAAATGATTTTGATGTATTTTTTTATATTTTGATTACTTAACATTATATAAAAAATCTCAGCTGAGGATGAAAAAATACAAGTTTTTAAAATTTTTGAAAAGGTATGTCATTTTTGATGCGTTCTTTTATTTTTTATAACTTAAATTTCTTATTCTTTACTATAAAATTATTTTGATGGTATTTTTTCAAGCGAATAAAAATGAGACTGTCCTGAGGAGGTAGACCAGTTTCTTGTAAGGGTAGTACATTTTCGGTAGGCTCATTCATGTAGTTGGTGATGTAATGCAATTGTATGCACTGTGCTATGCTGCAACAAGCACTTCTCAGTAAATAAATATTATAATCAGTCAGTAGTTTAGGATGTACTTTGGTTTGTTTGAGCAGTACATAAAGGATAATTCTGCGGCACTTACATAGTTGACAGCCGAGACCGTAAGATTTGGACCAGAGATAGCAATAATTTTATATAGATTATTACCTACATTGAGGAAATGTAAGTCTCAGGAAACAATTACACAGTCTTCATTTACTAGTGGAGATCTTAGTTTTATATCTATACAAGTTTTGGCCTTTGTGTATGCATATTACGAAAAAACTGAATTTTTTGACTTCGTCGTTTTCACCTTCCTTTCCTAACAGACTCATTTATTTATCTCGTATAATTGAGGTAAATTCATGTACCTTTCACTGGTTATCTGTGATGTCGGTAGTATGTGACTTCAGATTTTCTTTAAATATCATTTCTGTCTCCTTGAATCCATAAGAATAAACGAGATCGTGTGCAACAATCTTCGGCCTGCTGTGCTCTGTTAATGATGCTGCTACCTCAGGGGTTTGAGATGCTGGCACATTCACTCTCTACCTCTTTGATGCCAAGTGTGCTGCTCCATCTCAGTTCTTAGCATTAACCTTTTATGAATAAGCTAGTGAATATTTTTTGCTACAAAAAGTAAAGATAAATGTTTTACTATCCTTGCAGAAAGCTTTCATTTATAGATGCCTGTTTGCATGTGATATATTTGAAAATGTCTGTGTTAAAATAAATTGCTATTTGAAGTGTCAGCCAGCCGTACACCTTATGTCACCAGGTATATTTCCAAGTTGAGTAAGGGTGCGATGGCAAGTCCGCACCTGTCATAAATACATTTCGCTCAGTTTATTAAAACAAACATCTTGATATCTCCAGATCTTGTTGCTAGCTATTAGTATATAGAGAGACATATGCAATGTTGTATATCTCCAGATCGTGAAGGACCGTGAACCAAGGTGGTCGTCTACCAGCACTTAGTAGTGTGTGTGTGTTGTTGTACGTTCCTAAGTCATGAACTATTAATATAGGAAATAAACTGTGGCTATAAGTTAAGAAAATGTTTCCTGAAGAATTTTAAAGAGAAAACTTGAAAAAAAAAAAAAAAAACACCGTATCAAAGTTGTTAAATGACGTTCTTAAACGTGTAACGAGTTTAAAATAACGTAGTACAGCCACTTCAATATGTTATCAATAAATACCTACGTATGTTAAAAACGTAATTTTTTCCTAATCAGAAGAAAGAAAAATGTTACTGTTGCCATGTTTTTTTAAGTTATTCTTTTACGCTGTGGTAGTTTTCTAATAAATCACCATAGTAATATATATTATTAAAATGCATTCAATATCGACTAACTAAAAGGTGCAATCAGTGAATGAAATTATACACGTTTTAGTGCTCAAAATATTTCTTTCCTCATTAGATATTCGAGTGTAACGTTCAATGCAGTCGATAGTCTCAGTCAACTTTTCTTATCTCTATACATATTGCCTTCATCTTCCTCTCATACCCTCCGTCGTATCTACACGCACTGATTGATTAATTTTTTCTTTCTTTTCGTTTAATAATAGCGATTCAAGCTTTTTACATCACATTGTACACTGCAGATACTGGAATATTGTCCAATCAGCTCATATTTAAAAATAATATTTTTTAATGTTAACCTATCGAACAAAAGTTTTCGTTTCATATACGTGGTTACAATTACTTAAATTAGCTTGTTTAAAAGTAATACAGTATGCCGTTTCACTTTGGTAATCAGATAATTTGTTTTCTGGGAATTCAATTAATTATATCAGCTTATTTTAGTGCTGTGACATGGCGGTGTTTTTCGGAATTAATAAGAGACATTTTCTTTTAAATGTGGATAATTTTGGCACCGTATGTGTAATGCATTTTGACCAATTTCCTGCCACATTTATGAATAATTTTCGATTATTCAACACTCATAAACAATTACTAGTAACTTTGAAACTGTTGAGATAAATTATAATTTATTGGGACCATATTGGTAAAGAAAAAACTGCTGGCATTTTTTTTTGGGAAGAGGGTTTCCAGAGAGTCATCTTTCAGGGGGCTCCACTTCCTAGAAATTTATAAAGTGTGTGTTTTGTTGTGAAGAATAGTGTCGATGCGGTGTGGTGAAGTAAGTTGAGTGGCCCGCAGAGTTTGTTCCTGGCGGAGAGGGACGAGCGGCGCAGCTACGTTTCCGGCTTCACAGGCGCAGGCAACGCCGTGGTGACATTGCAGAAGGCTGCTGTGTGGACAGACAGCCGCTACTACACGCAGGCCGACCAGCAACTAGACTGCAACTGGCTGCTCATGAAGACCGGCTACACTACCGTGAGTACTTCACACTGTTGCTACATACATGGAGAACTAACAGCAGCTAGACTGCAACAGGCTTCTCATGTATTCCGGTTACCTCACCGTGAGTACTTCACACTGTTGCTACATACATGGAGAACTAACAGCAGCTAGACTGCAGCTGGCTTCTCATGTATTCCGGTTACCTCACCGTGAGTACTTCACACTGTTGCTACATACATGGAGAACTAACAGCAGCTAGACTGCAACTGGCTGCTCATGAAGACCGGCTACACTACCGTGAGTACTTCACAATGTTGCTACATACATGGAGAACTAACAGCAGCTAGACAGAAAATGGCTGCTCATGAAGACCGGCTACACTACCGTGAGTACTTCACACTGTTGCTACATACATGGAGAACTAACAGCAGCTAGACTGCAGCTGGCTTCTCATGTATTCCGGTTACCTCACCGTGAGTACTTCACACTGTTGCTACATACATGGAGAACTAACAGCAGCTAGACTGCAACTGGCTGCTCATGAAGACCGGCTACACTACCGTGAGTACTTCACACTGTTGCTACATACATGGAGAACTAA
>PNEQ01000319.1:40282-50453 GCA_003012365.1 Medauroidea extradentata
TTAGTAAAAATCAAGGTTTTCTTTCTTAGGCGCATGATTAATTGTATTTATCCCGGTCGCATCCTATGTGTTAAAAGGGAAAATGTCATTCAATGACTTGGTAATTTTAAACAGTAAACATGAGCAAATTGTTATTGCCTTGTTAATTACTTTGGTACATAAGGGAATAATGTTTATAGTGTGTTAAATGTCGATATTGCACCAGATGTTACATAAAACTGAGAATGTCATTTATAAGGATCTATATAAGTGCTAGGTTGAATGCACTTTTACATTGTAAATTTTCATATGATTCAAGGAGAGAGCTTTCTGTATTTTCGGCGAACATTGATCCAATACCTTGGTGAAATTATTCAAATACGTTGTACCTTATTACCTTTTTCTATAATATAATAAATTGTTTATATTGAATTCTATTGGTTTTTCCATTAAGTTCATCCCCTGGAGCATCAACCCACTTGATACTGAGTGTTTACATTTTCCTGTAACATTGGCAGGTGGGCGAATTATTTTCTGAATGATGCTTTGGTGAGTGATATTAGGGTGCAGTGGTGTACCTATGGTGTTGCTCACCCCCTCAGGGGTCGTTACATAATGTTTACAGTTTATGTCCATAGCACATATCCTTACACTAAGTAATAAATAATAATATGTTCCTCTCACACAAACATGCCTCAGATTACATATGTCACTCTTCACCTATTATGTAATGCTCCAGAATTCTCTCACTGTCTACAGTAACCGTCTAACCTGCTCATCCGCCTTGCTGATCCCGCGTCATTCCCTACCGACGCCGCCGTTTTAGTCATCACTGTTGTCTCATTCACATTGGTCGTCTCCACCACTTCCGTGCACCGACTTAGCGCCACAATCACCGTCTGTTCGTCCGTTACGAACAGTATTTGCACTTGACGACGACGTCTATATCAGTCTAACAACTCGGCGATAAGGCAAGGGGGCCGCGAAAAGACCAGACCAAGCTTTGATAATGGCCTGGGCATGTGATGTTCAAGGACGGCTTAAAGATATCAGCCGGTGCCACCTCCCGACCTGTCTATAGTGACTGCAGAAGGGGAGGGTAAGAGAAACCCCTCACAAAGAGTTGAGCGTGTGTGTACGCATTTTCATGGAGGGAGAGAGTGAGAGAGAGTTTTGAAGACTCCTTCAGATGTCGCACCGAGTAAGGTGTCACAATGGTAGCACTTTGGACACGAATTCAGGAGGCCTCGGGCCTAATTCCTGACTCTCGTCATCCTGTTTTTGGTTTACTATGGCTTCCCAAAATCGCTCGATGTGAATTCTGGGGTGGCATCTTTGCAAGGGCCATGGCCGAAACATCTCACATTGTATCAAGTTGTGTGTCACAATCTCTAATGACCTCGCTTTCAACGAAACGGAAAGCCTACTAACCTTACCTCTGTATGTCTCAGTGATGCAATAAAAATCTGTCACTATGTTGATTTAAGAAAATAATTAATTTCCGTTAGTGCTGTCAAGAAAACCCACGAGAGTCACGAAAAAAAATAGTTATTCTTGCAATAACTGTTTTGTGGTCTATTTAATCTTAAAATTTTAAATATGTATATATAATTTTAAGATTAAGATTTAAGATATATATATAATTTTAAGGTTAAAATAGAACATACACACACACACACACACACACACACACACACACACACATATATATATATATATATATATATATATATATATATATATATATATATATATATATTGAAAGCTGCAGTTTTATCAGTATGTAAGAATATTAGTCACACGTGTATAAATAGAAATACTATGCATTTATTTTAATCTGTCAGTTATGAACATTCCTATCAAAGATTCCAAGTAGCCCCCAGTGTTCCACATAATAAGCAGGCGGTACAAAAAATATTTCAAAAAGGTTTTTAAACTTGCTGTTACCATTGCTGAGTAGACATTTGGTGGTTCGTGGACAGGAGTATCCTAATACCAGTTCATCTGTGTAATTGCTGTCGACCGACTGGTTATTGACCTGTAGGGTGTTTAAGTACATAGTCAATATTATCGAAAGATCTTTGTTCACGCTGTTTTTATTTGTCACTCCAGCTTATTAGTAATCATGCAGAATTCAGTCAATTTTGTTGCTGAGCTTGGACTACAAATGACATACGTTTTGATGGTTGTGCTCTGCCATTCAAAGTGAATTAACAGTTTCATTAATTTCGTTGGAATTATTATCTTCCTACATGTGACACGCCCATCTTATGTGTATATTAGCGTCAACAGTGACATTAAAATTTTATTAAAATCGAAAAATAGCAAATTGTTAGAATTTAATGGAAAAAAAAGTATAAATTTACACACGCTATAAAATTGTTTTTTCTGCTACCCATTCCATTCAGATTCATATTTTCATTTGTCTGTTTCATTCATCTTATTGTCCAAAAGGCTTAGAAGCGTAATTAAATAACGGTTTAGTTATTTCTGTCAGCTGTAATATTACGTGTGTTCTCTTTCAGGTAACTTTAACATCAGTCTGAAATATCTCAGTCAGAATCTGGTGGACAATATCTGGGGAGATGAAGAGCAAAGGCCGAGATATTCGAATAAGAGCTTAATCATCTTGCCAACTACTTACACAGGTAAAAATGTTTTCACACTTGAATTATGTATAAAAATGATTTTAAGAAAAATGTTATTTGTATTAAGACTTTACAGCGGCTATCACCATAGTGTGTGATAGTAAATTTCATAAATAATGTAACATATGACTGTCAAGTCAGTTTGCGATTGAAATATACAATTCGTACGTATGCATAAAATTTTGTAGTTTACGGTGGAAAATTGTTAGTTTATGATTGTTACGTACTGCTCCATTAAGTCAACTGAAGACCGTGACGATTTGGCGCAGCAGACGCATTGAGGAAATATAGTGGAAAATTACCAGAAAAATATTGGCGCCACCTTATAAATGTTGGGAATTTATTGCACTATGTAGCCTATATTTTTTAAAAGACATAAATTTTTATAATTTTTTTAATGATTGTGTTTTAGGTAATATAATTTGGTCGAAAATTAACCAAAATTATAGTAACTTATGTTTTGAAAAATAGCCTAAATAGTACAAACTATTTCCAACACTTATGTACCGGTTTTGCGTATTTGCTCTCTTTCAAGATTTAAAAGATTAAACGTACAAAAAGTAGCACAGATAGGGGCCCGTGACCTTGAATTGATAGTGTTACCTGTAGTGTCGTTTTTCGCACTCTTACTGACTTTGCTGTCTTAACTGTCACCGAGAATGTCACTATCACTGTCCATCAAACCAACATTATTCCAGCACATCTGAGCAAGTGTTTCCACATTTACACACAGCTTTTGCCAGCCATCCTTCGTAACGCTTTGCGCTTCATAATTAGTGGGTGCTACAATGTAAAATAGTAGCTCAGTTCATTGTAATCAGACTGAGGATTTCAACGAACTTCACTCGTATTTAAGGAAATTAAGATTGCAGTGATAACGGCGGCAATCATGCAGTCGTGTGACCATGTGCGCCGCCGAAAGTGCTGTTAAAGCGATACCACACAGAGTGCGATACCACTTTATTTTTCTACAAACTCGTAATTCTTCATATTTGCAATGTCTTGACATTTTAGCTAATACCTAATAGTTTATACAGAAGATGATTATGTAAAGTTTTTAACTTTTTATTTTCTTTGAGGAAGTTACTAGGCGCATTGTCAAGGATAATTATTTATTTGGATGGTAAGATCAGAAATTGCTGCGTTTCACACAACTCCGTGATATCTTCAGCATTCTTTTATTGTGGTAGTCGCCCAAATATTTGTTATAAATTGAAAAGTAACAATGCTCGATCAAGAAACTCTGCACTTTCGGCATGTGATATTATAAATATTTGTCCATTCCAGTTACTTTGTGTACTCCAGGTAGGCCTACCACATCATGCTGTCAAATTTGCTGAATGTAATTAGGATGAATCCACGTTTCATCAAGTTGACGATTGCCCAGATCACAAGTCCTACACACTGCATACACAGTACGCACACACACACATATACACACACCAAAGATATATTTCTACTGACAGAGTGATAACAATGTTAGGATGTATTAAGCCTTCTTTGTCTGAGGTGCGAGGTCCCGCATATTACGCAATTTATGACACACTTGCCATTGCCATGTACATTTAAGTAACAAACAGGACCAGAAAAATTCAGCACTGTCACTATTTGGGTTATACTTCTCAACTAACTTAGTTAAAACTCTCGTGCACGTGGATTTCAACAACTGTGATATAGATTAATAGATAATGATTATCGTTTACAATGCTTGCTAACATCATTCGAAAAAATAAATTGTCCTCATTTGTATACCTTGCCATTATACATTTTTTTTTTTTTTACTTTACTTTTCGTCGCAACGGGTTGACATCACTTTCAACACTCTGCACATGATGTTACTATCAGAAATACGTGTATAACTTCTGCATCAGTCCCTACCACCCACTATAACATTTAAATCTTACTTTTAGACAGAGCGAAGTTATTTGTTCTCAATATTCGACCTCACAGCATCAGCTGTTTGCTTTGTTTAACATCACTCTCAGACCTCATTATCCAATTTCACTACTCGAATCCAACATTAGACCCTACTGTTATATCTCATTTTAAAAAATTCACTTTCTTTGGAAATTGCCCTCATAAGGCAACTCTCATGTTTTTGAATCAAAACATGTGCCCCCGCTATAATTCAAACTTAATTTTATGTTCCTGTATGTATATGCATCAAGAATGAAAGTCCGTAGGTCAGGGGCGTCATTTAAGGTTTTTCCAGGGGGGGGGGGCAAGATTTTGTTTTCTGACGACAGTGACCTTGTTGCATCTTTTTTATTAATTAAGTATGTATAAATTAGATACTTTAATAATAAAACTTCAGTTTTATGTCCTTAAGTTAGCATTATTTACATTTAAAAATACAAAAAATATATTTATACAAAAAAATTCCAAATCCAGGGGGGGTCATTTGCCCCCCCCCTGTAGCCCCAAATGACGTCCCTGCCGTAGGTTTCATAACAGCTCTACGCTAAGAAGGCTATGAGTGAGTGAGAGATTTTTGGTCAGCGCTCAACATCGACGTCTTTTAGCGTTGGTGAGGGGTGACATAAAGTAGTGAGTATGGAGCAGCGCCGGAATGAAAGGACGGGAGATCCTTGAGAAAATCCGCCAACGAACTGCACCATCCGGCACGATACCAACATGCGAAAATCTGAGGATTGACCCAGTTCACCTTGGTGGGAGGCAAATGACCTAACTAGGATAGCTATCGGAGAAGAGATTTATAAGAGCTCGATGTTAAAAATAAAGAAATTTTAAAAAATATAACTTATTAAAATAATATTTTTTTATATTTTAACACTATCATATGTAAAAGAAACTTTATTTCTCTCGTCTGAATGCAGTTTATGAACACTACTTAAATTAGTAGATTATAGGAATCATTTCTTTAGTTGTCGGAATAGCTCAATATATGTGTGTGGGAATTATCTCAGGCATTTAGGATAGTGAGAAAAATTAATCTGTAGACACGTTCGTTATGGTCGTCATAAAATTCTGTACAGCATGTGTATTGCTATCACTTGATTTTGCCTGTTCGTTGAAAAGAAAAATGGAATTATCTAGGTAAACTTCGTTGTATTCTTCATCAATACTGTATTAATTTATTTTTAGCAAGTATAGTATTAATCAACATGAGCGAAAGATTCGTCACTTACACTATCACCGCAGCCACTTCCAGCCGATCAAGTTGGTATGACTGGAAAGATTTGTAGTCAGACCGATAAATGCAAGTACTGCCCAAAAGCGCATCCACGTAGTCGTTACCCTTGTTTGACCTTTTCTACATGTTAGGTTATGTTGTATTAGTTGTAAGATTACTGTACGAATCAAAATTTAAGGTAAAGTAAATATATTAATAATTGTAAATTAACTTATTAGCAGACTAGCTTTTAGCAATAAAAATAATGGTTATGGTTTCTGCAGCTTATATGTTGGTAATTTTTTTTGTAATTGGCAGGTAGAAATGACAGGCTTTTAGGTTATTAGTTACCAATACTTATGGCTCACTTTTAAAATGAAAATATCTTATATAAAACACAATATGGCTTTCGAACAGGTATAAGTACCAGCAACGCAATTTTCAACCTAACTTCTCACACTCAGAGGCATTGAATAATAAAGACCATATCATGGGGATATTCTGTGACTTAACAAAAGCATTTGACTGTGTTAGACACAATATACTACTAAACAAACTGAATCACTATGGAATAAGGAATGAATCTAATAAACTAATAAAATACTATTTATCTAACAGAACACAAAGTCTAGCCACATACAGTAAAGTCAATTCAAGCCCTGCCCTTTCTTATTCTGGTAAACTCCAATATGGTGTTCCACAGGGATCTGTACTTGGGCCCTTACTTTTCTTAATCTTTATAAATGATCTTGCTCCAAATTTACCACATGAAGCCATAGTAACCCTATTTGCAGATGACACAAGTATCCTAGTCAAAAATAAAAATCTACAAACCTTAACTGTAAGTAGCAATGTGGTTCTCTCAGATCTGGCCGCGTAGTTTTCATCAAATTAACTTCTACTAAATTATAATAAAACTAACTTTATAAATTTTGCAGTGCTTTTACTAAATTAGATGACCAACTTAGTATTAGCAATGATGAACATGACCTTTCAAAGGTTACACAGACAAAATTTTTGGGGCAATATTTAGACTCTAATATGCAATGGAAGGAACATATAAAATATATGACAAAAAGACTAAACACAGCTCGCTTTACTCTGAGGTTATTGTGCGGAACCAGCTACCCTTAATACATTAAAACAAGTATACCATGCATATTTTCATTCAGTGATGTTCTAAAATATTATATCTGGGACATCGGCATCATGCAGTAAGAAAATCTTTCTCCTTAAAAAAAGGGGGGGGGGGGGGGGCTCTTAGAATTATGGATAAAATAAAATCCTCCGAGTCTTGCAGACCCCTATTTAAAAAATTTGGTATCCTAACACTCACATTACAGTTAATCTATTCCACTCTATCATTTATATCTGATAAAATGAAAATATACTTATTAAAAACAATAATTTACACTCTCACAACACAAGAAATTCACAACATATCCATGTCCCATTAAGTAATTTGAAATTATATCAGAAAGGGTGTACTGACACATGTGTTAAAATTTTCAATAAGTTTGCCAGAGGAATTAAAATTATTGTGTTTGAAAAACAACAAGCACTTTAAAAAGAAAATAAAAATCTTCCTCAAAGAACATCCATTTTATACCCTTCAGTAATTTTATGTAAGTAAATGGTAAATCACATAAGGAAGCTTAGTGACAAACTAACAAATGATTTGATTAAATGGATTCAGGTTATGTAGTTTTGTGCTGTGTGAATGCAAATATTTTCATTGTAAATAAATAATTATAATTGTAACAACTATCTTATACTGTATGTATAGTGTATGTGTGAATAAGTAAGTTTAATGTTAAAGCTAACATATGCAAACACAATGACTATATATAGTGTTATAATGTTTAAAAAAATTTATAATTTTTATTTAACCTGTCTAATGTTATGCATAAGATGTAAATATGTTTTGTACCTATATAAATATGACAAGTTCTACACCCCAACGACTTTGTCGTGAAGGAGGTCTTACAGAATGATGATTGAATAAATAAATAAATAATTGCATAACTATGTAATATTTTTCAATTTCAAGGTATTGGAGATGAATGATTCAATGCGAAACATGCAATAAGTTATTGAAAACAATATTGTGGAATCACAGACAAAGCGACGCTGAAAAGTTCTCGTTATTGCCTACTCGAATTTGGCTGCTGCGCAACCAATACTAAACAAATATTACATGTAAACAGTTCATTGACACTAATTACTAACCTATAGTAAGACAGCCATCGATTTTTACGGTATTTCAGATTTTAAGTTTTTTTTTAGGTTTTTTGTAATATGTTTCAAATACCAACTGGCATTCCGAAATGTGGAAATAAATAAACCCACAAGCAGGGGATAACATTTCTTATATTTAGTGAGTCCCAGTATCAATTCCAAAATTAAAAATGTACTGCTTGATAAAATTTTTGTTCGATAATATTATTTTGTGCCGGACTTTGTTAAAGTGCGTCTCCAACATGATATTGCAATCTAAAAGATCAATACGTATTTTTAGAATTTAATTCTTTTAAAATGGCGTATTGGTTTAAGAATGTGGTAAGACAAGTTATGTTGACTAAAACGGGGAGTACGGCTATCTGCCTACGGCACAGGCAAAGAAAGTGGTATATGGTTTGGCTGATGTTTGACGCTATCGCATCGTGTTTTCATTTATTTTTTAATGCGAAAATAGGTGTGTGTATGTGTATATTGTGTTTTTTACTACTTAGGTAAGTTATAAAGTTATGATAAATTTGGTTAGTTCAGTTTAAGTTGTCGTTCACGCTTATTTATTTCAACATGTGTTTTACTATGTATTCGTTCGCAAAAACTTGTTAAATGGCGATTGTGGCTAACTACAAAATATTTTTTAATGTGTGCGAGGTGATAGAGGCATCCTAATTGTCTGTTAATTCTTTAAAATGTTTTATCACAACTTTCGTAACATTTTTCTGTGTGGTTTACAAACAGTGAATTAATACTCTTTTCTGCAGTGTTGTTATAAGCCTTGCTTCCCTCAACTGGCCGAAAATGCAATAAAATTGAGTCCAAAATTTAAAATTTCCCATTCAAAAGAAAGTTTTAACTGTCTTTTTTGCAATAAAGTTCATAAAATATTACGTTATTGTCGATGCCACCCTGCAAAATATTTATATTTTTGTCAGCAGTTTTTTATGTATGGTTGGTACTGATACTGGAACTAGCAATTCCCCCCCCCCCCCCAAACCCATTCCCGTAAACTCGAGCAAGAAATGTAAGAAAGTCGCCGTAACATAGAAACGCCGTCTCTGTTTACTTTATGTACTCTGTGCCCACAAGTTATGTACTTTGTGCCCACAAGAACACGTTTGCTTCAAAAGGTTATGATTTGCTTATGATAACCTTAGAGTAAATATAGGGTAGAGGGAGTATCCTCTATACAGCTGCGTACGGAATTGTGTGTTCAACATGTGTCACGGGCCTTCAGGGAAATATACGCGGGAAATTTGAAATAACATTGAGTGCAAAGATAATAATTGCTTAGTAATCACAACTATGTTGGTTTATTTTGGTACCTTGTGAATTTATGAACTAAGGAGAGCATACTACCATATTATCGCATAGTATAATTGCGTAGAAATTTCAGAACGACAAATGTAAAGAATGTTTGCCACGTTACTGTTTTCCTTAACCCAGCTGTTTTTAATAAAAAGTAAATATTAGCTACATACTTACTGTAACCGAGATCTTGGTGACACCACATGACTAAATATATATTCTGGAAGGTACACCATGAGTTTCAAACAACACGAGTGCATTTTTACGCAGAGAAAACGTAAATAAACGACACCAAACTCTCGAGACCATGTCATAGAAAAGGGAGTCATGTTCCCTCTACTATATATTACCTCTATGATGATAACCAAAGAAAATCTCTCTTAAAAATTAGCGTTATTTACTACCAACTCACTTGTTTTACCAATATTTGAGCGCCAAATTAAACTCATAATCTCTCTCTCTCTCTCTCTCTCTTTATATATATATATATATATATATATATATATATATATATATATATAAATGAAAGGTGACTGATTGACTGACTGACTGACATATCAAACTGCAGCCCAAACCACTGGACCTAGAATCGTGAAATTTTTTGTGGGGGTTCCCTTCAGGTCGTAGGCGAGCACTAAGAAGGGATTTTCCGAAATTCGACCTCTAAGGGGATGAAAAGGGGTGAAATGTGTTTCCGAAGAAACGTCGATAGAGCTCGAACCCGACGGCCTATCATCGTGATTTTTACTTTAATAGGACACTCGTAAAAATGCATATTAGCCAATTTAAGGATTTTTCGAAGTTCAACTTTTAAGGGGCTGAAAAGACGTTAAATGTGTTTCCAATCAACTATTGATATCTATCGAACCCT
>PNEQ01000321.1:0-49100 GCA_003012365.1 Medauroidea extradentata
TTCGTTTGTATTTATGTAAGTGCTTTAGCCGAAAGTAACCGGTTTGTAAACAATTTGAAGTCTGTTTGGTCCATGATAAATTTTCATCGTACGTAATTCCAAGGTTACGATATTGCTGAACTCTTTTGATAATAACTCTATTAATTGCAATGTCAGGGATTCGGTTCAGTTTGCTTATGGTTCGGGGTGTGCCAAATATAATATAAGTGCATTTTTCAGGATTGAGTTTAAGTCTGTTTTCATTGCACCACTTATACAATTCTGCAAGATCTAAGTTTATTTTAGATATGGTTTCCTCTATATCTTTTATCGAGCTTATAGTAAGTAACTGCGTGTCATCAGCATACTGATGGCAATTCATGTATCGGAATATTTTCGGAAGCTGAGCAATGTAAATTGAAAATAGCAGTGGACCTAGTATAGATCCTTGAGGGACACGACTATCTTAAGTTACTATACGTAGTGTACGTGTGTTAACGGAGTCAATGAAGTGCAAGATAGACTGCTACGTAGCAACCAGCAGAGGCAAGGAACAATCGGGTCAAAAGGAACAGTCTACGACCAGTTGAGACAAAGAGCAGACCAAATTGAAAACCATTTACACCAGTGAATTAGTGTGGCAACTAGTTGGGCCAAAGATCAATCTACGAGTGCAAGAATGCAGAAGTGAATTGGTGCGACGACCAGTTAGGCCAAGGAACGGTATACCATTTACACCAGTATATTGGTGTGGCGATGCCATTGTTTTAAATTAAAATGTACTCTGTTCGTTATTGGCTGCGCACGGCTTCTGTAACGGACCTTAAGGGTCTGATTGGCCACTGCATTTAACCGATGAGTCCATATTTGCCTGACATACTAGCTTATATGTCAGCAGGCGCTGGTTGGAAGATCCATGACACTGGTTGGTGAAGCTTGAGGGTGTGACTCGTGTGCTCGTTTCTGTGCTTGGGGATATAAACTTAAATCTATTTTGCAGTATCCGAAAAGTAAAATACAAACAATAATATGTTCCCCTTTACGTACCACGCACAACCAAGATTGTCTTGAAGAAAGTTCCGCTGTCATAATTCCATCCCAGGGGAGTCTCACTGAGTTCTACCAACGAATGGCAAGTATCCTTCTGTACAAGCGTCTACAGTCTGTTCACTTTAAACTGACTATTCACCTACACTTGCAATAACCAAAAAAATTGTGTATTTTATTGGGGCCATAAGATGTTAGGTTTTGGGAGTGGTGAAGTGTTTATTTACACAGGGTTTTAGTTCCATAGAAGTTCACATATTTTAAATAGTAAAGATTGATGCAAAATAGACACAAAAAAATTTAAGCAGTGCTTAATTCAATCATGAACAGCCTATATGCTGAGGTATGACCGCATCAACGTACAAGCCAAACACACAAGTGCTGCTCGTGTGAACGTATGTTATCTTATGTCTGGGTAGGTGCGGTATTTGGGCAGGACGATGAGAGGGAGGGGGAAGGATAAGCAGTAAGACACCTCCCACCAGCAGTTGTTAGTTGCGCAATGTAATTCCGACAGTTAAACCCAACCGTAAACAACTTGTGGTCGAGCTAGAAACCTTATCGTAGGCCGGCGATGCTAAGCCGGTGTGTCGTGGTGAAATTCGTTGCCTTCGTAAGATCTCCGACATAGACACATATCCTACGTACAGGCGCAAGCAGATAGTTCGAAAATGACATCTTACAACAAAATTACTGCCCACCTGTTGTGAAAATAATCATGCACAAATGAAACACCCAGAGCCGAATAGGACTGGGGTCACTAGACCACGGTAGTAGAAGAACAGGTCTGGACACTCGGCTGGAAACTTGACCCCCTTGTTGTTTGGCTGTAGTTCACCAAGTTACTGATAATGCTATACATTTTTGGCTCTGTAATCCGTGTGGTCGAGCTCAAACTCCGCCCACTTCCCTACCACTAAGATAAACAATTTATAAAAACGCATTTTTTCTCAATTTATTAAATGCTTCCTTCGCTCACAAATTTTAAATCATGGCTCCAGAAATCTTTATTTACTTTATAATGCAAACAGTGGGAAAAGTGGGTGGAGTTTGAGTCCGACCGCCCGAATTACAACGCCAAAAAGGACATTCTCGGTGCACAGTTCTTTCAAAGATCATTCTCGGTGACTTGAACTACAGCCAAACAACAAGGGGGTCAAGCAAAATACATTGGTAGATAGGCGAGTGTCCAGACCTGTTCTTCTACGACCGTGCTCTAGACGTAGAACTATTTCACTCTCACGTGTTGAGCTTTATGGAGCGCTCACACAAGTTCCAATCACAGTCTCTTGTTCAAAGTAAACTAGTTTCATGTAGCCACGAACGACATATCTTCTCTGCTGCTATCTTGTTGACTATCAAGCAACGAGCAGCAGAACACATTTAGCTGCTTTCAGGAGCGTCATTTTGTGCTCGGGCAAGCTTTAATATCAGATTTACATGCATGTCAAATTGTAGTTCGTTGCAATATAATTAAAATGCCACGAACGTTGCGTACGTGATGATAGATATTTACCTATAAGTGTTTATGAATGTACCTAGTAAGTGCATAATAAACACATGCGATGCAAAAGGTTGTTTCATATATATATATATATATATATATATATATATATATATATATATATATATATATATATACATATATAATCGGGGAAGGGGCAAGAGCCCATTTTTGCCACCCCCTTGCTGACGAAAATGCATACGTTGAGCCGCACAATGCTGCCAACTGGGCGATCGCAAGAAGCAGAGTGTAAGGGCACGTCTTGAACAAAGAGAAAGGCAGTAATATTCTAGACGACTAGTGCAGTCACAGAGCACTTCCGCCCTCGTGCACACTAGTCACGGCACACACTCCACACAAAGAAGCTGGGGTCGCTGTGGTGAGATGAAGTCATTCTTCTACATAGGAGCGCCGCTATAGACAGCTACCAGTGGAGCATGGCATGCATGAGGCATGAACGAGTATACTCAACCAACTTGCAGTATTGTAATATCAAGAGACATAGGTATAGTCGGGGTGAAGGGAGACGAGACTACAAGGAAGAGTTATTATGCGACCGTCTAGTAGCAGGAAATTGCGACACAGTATGTACGTACTGAGCTGTGGTATAACACACCAACATTGGCGTTTACTCTACATGCATTTATATTATACTATCGATGAATTTGTATAGTGTTGAGGTCGCGCCCAAATACAACACAGCCACAATGTATAAAGGATAATATCTACAGTCGTTCATACTGCTTCTATGGCGTGTTATTTTGTATTTATTCCCATCCTGATCAGAAGGCTGCAATTAGAGGTCCATAAAAATGTTGCTTAGTATCAATTCTGAAGGAGGATGACTATTTCAGTTAGATGCGACACATGTGGCAGCGTATTCGCCAACGTAAAAATAAACTTTAGTGATATATGGAGGAGTTGAAATAGGTATATATGTATGCAACGTTGTTTGAATGTTATTCCTAAGCCGGTGTAACTAACGCACGCTGAGCAGTTTCTCGAGTAATCTTCAAATGGTCGAACTTC
Source organism: Medauroidea extradentata (assembly GCA_003012365.1). NCBI lineage: Eukaryota > Metazoa > Arthropoda > Insecta > Phasmatodea > Phasmatidae > Medauroidea > Medauroidea extradentata. The sequence goes on from PNEQ01000321.1 coordinate 3,560, forward strand.
TGCACGCCGCTCGCCCGCATGGACAGCCGGCCATTTCAAACGAGAACCTTAACTTCACCGAAGACGCCGGAAGTAAATTAGGCTACAATTCTCTCATCTCTAATACTAGGCACCGCGGTGGCCAAACGCTCAGATCATTCTCCTCCCAAGGCGATCCGGGTTCGATTCCCGATGGGGTCGGTCCACGGATTTTCGCATGTGGGAATCGTGCCGGACGATGCCGCTGGTCGGCGGGTTTCCTCGGGGATCTCCCGTTTCCCCCGCCCTTTCATTCCGGCGCTGCTCCAGACTCACATCATATCATACCTCACCAGCGCTAAAGACCTCGATGTTAAGCGCAGACCAAAAACATCTCACTCACTCACTCTAATACCAGAGTCAGAGCACGAATCACGTTTCAAAACTGCCGTAGTCATAACATTATTTTCGTTATTACATTTAAACCTTTCAACATTGGCAATAAATGAAATTATTTGTTTGTAACATGCGTCAGTATGAATGCATAGTTTCATTCCGCCGATCTTTCATTGTAACATTTACTTTATGGGTAAGTCTGAGAGGACTTTGGCAATGGTTAAGGGAGATCGGTATCCGTTATCTTAGAATTCTTCATTTTCCGTTACAAGTTCCATACAAAGAGATTTATCGCAAATTCCCGCCTGACAAGGCACATATGTTACATTCTTGAGAATTATCAAATTGTTAAATCTTCACTACCGTTCTTAATTTTTTGACTAGTAACCTTACGGAGGAAGGAAGACGATTTTTTGTGGGTATTCACAAATGCTGTATAAGCACTAACAGGCAAGTGATACCAACTGTACGGAGCTCTGTAATGTGCCTTGCAGATATCTATAACAGGATATAATGTACAGGACAAATTGAAAGCAGGAATTACATTAGTCCAAAATGGCGGGTGTTCTCTTTATTCCAGTTACGAGAGCCTGGTGTATTCATAAGCTAAATTGGTAAAGGGTTAGGCCTACGAACAACACAAATACTTCAGTAGTACTTTGTTTCGCACACAGGATGATGCACCACAGAACAGAAACGTTATTATAGGAAATTAATGTTCGTCATTCAACATTTCGTACTTTTTGGAGTTGGCTACGTACTTGTGGTTTTATTCTAATCGATAAATTATATTAATCTAACCTCGCGGGAGTAATATTACACACGACCTCGCCTTTAGAAGCACATATATGAAGAGATTTTGGTCCGCAATTAACATCTAGGTATTTAGTGTCGGTAAGGGGTGGCATGATGTGAGAATGGAGCAGAGCTGGAATGAAGGGGCGGGGGAAATGGTAGATCCTCGAAAAAAAAACCCCCGCCGAACAGCGGTATGGGCCGGCACGATTCCCACACGCGAAAAACCGCCGGGAACCGACCCCGCCGTGAATTGAACCCGGTTCACCTTGGGGGGAGGAGAGTGCTCTAGTCGCCACGGTCAAACAAGACGCACACACACGTGTCTAACATACCGTACTGAGTTTCGCTGTGAAACGGGATGAAGACGGCAGGCACGTGACCATTTAACACCCGACTGTAATTGGTCACAGCGGATTTTGGGTAGGACGCGAACATAAAACTGTAACAGAGATGCTTATATATATTTTTTTTTGGACATACGCCATTGTGGCCGGATGTTGCCGTAAGAAAAACCCACAACTAAACAAAGAAAGAAGAGCAAGTTAGCTGCAGTCAACCTGCATAAAACATACAGATTATTCTGAAATTATCTGTCCTCTGTTTTATTGTGGGTTTTTCCTGCCGTAATGGCGTATGTTTAAAAATTTTTTTTTATGTTCATAATACGCAACCACTGCAAGAATTGTTCAAAGATCACAAATACAGAGACTGCCCATAAACGTTCCTCGTCAAATTTTCGGTAAATCGACTAACCTATTGCTGCGAGCCGCGACTATAGTGCGAGAAGCTGGGTTGAGATTGTCGGCAGTAGCAGATTACAGGACCAGCGGCTCGCGCAATGCGGTTAATGTTAATTTGTGTCAGCTGCACGCGTATCTCGAGGTTTGCTATCACCAAGATAACAGCAAATACCACGGGATGGAGAATTCTCCTACCTACTCTCTGTTCCCAGACTGTGCTTCAACCCTGATGCGACATGTTTCTTGTCGCTTCTGTTACTACTTATTTATTCTGTGATTGGGTCAACTATTTGTGAGTGTGTAAAGACATGTAATGACCAGACAGCTTGTATCGACGAGAGACTTATTATTTTTAATTTACAGCCCATGTATGTAGTATGTATAGTTTATTGCCCCATTAACTTGTGACATACATGGTGACTTTAACAGACACATTTATTTAGCAGTGATTGATCTTTAGTGACCTTCAGAAAATTTGGTGTAGGAAGCAGAAAAAACAATATGCTTTGCTTTACCAACGACCTCCATCCATCAATATACGTTGCCCAACTTGCAACACCATACCTACAGCTATACCTTTCGGAAGTATATGCCTAGCTAAAGACACTAGTCTCTTAAGTCAAGAGCGAACGTAAGTTCAGTAAATAACGAAGAAATCAAATCTCGAAGGCTAATACCAACATAAGACAGCAGAATCTGAGCTAAAATTCACCGAACCAGTTCATGTTCCTAACATTATATCTTCATTTAGGACTTTTACAGTTAGTTATACGGTAATTACTGGCAGTTAACTTTACTGTTTCTGCCTTACTCGAGATTCACAGAAGTTTAATAAACTAGCTTTGTAGTTACGATCTGTGCATACGAGTGCTGACAAATACAGGCGCTATCTATTCAATTATGTGTCTGAAGAATTTGTTAGATATTGTTGTATATAAGGCTTTCCACGCAGTTTTTGTTCAAACATTTCTTGAGTCAAGTCACCGTCATGAAGTACTAGCCTAACTTAAACTGGACCATTGTTGATGACTTTGGAAAAAATATTTGCTCAAATGTGTTACTAGCCAAGAAAAAAATAAATAAATAAAAAGATGGTCAAAATTTTGACAATATTTACAAAATACATAAAGAAAGTTAAGTAAAGTTGGATGAAATGCTGCAAAATAGCTCCTAAAATATCTTGTGAGAACAAAAAAAAAGTTCCGATTCCTATCATCTCGTAAAAAAGCGGCATGGACCAAAAACGCTTACGTAAAGGCACAGTATACGCCGAGTTTGATGAAATTCTGTGTGTTCACCAAATGTCTAAATAGCCGCCCTTTTGAAAATATGAACACAGCATGAACAAAAATACATAATTTATGTTATTAAGAAGGCCTACCTTACCTACTACCATGTGTGTACCAAGTTTGACGAAATTAGGTCCACAAGTTTATAGGGAAACGCACACACATATATCTTCGGAAAGTTGACTAAAAAAAAATACGTTTAACAAACTACGACAAGTTCTCCTAACTTAAAGAAAACTTGTATTGCATAGACTTATCTGCACAAAATTACAAATGCACCAATGACAGTGAATACTATGACAATTGTCAATTGATACACCATCGCACTTGGACAGGAAATATTCGCATCAGCATTCTAAATGAGCAGACGGAATGAAATGGCCCGTGTACAGTATGTCGTTATGCAACAGTAGAGTGTGGAGTCGTGCAATGAGCAGGTGAAAGTCAGCTTCGATGCTGCCAACGTGACGAGCTAAGGTTCAAGGCCACGGTGAACATGTTTCGTGGCCACACTGCCCAGGCCGGCATCTTACCTCCTTGCACGTAGCTTAGGACACTTACTACCTCCATATGTTTCCTGCAAAGTCACTGCTGTACTTATAGCACTCTGCAACTACCACAACACATGAGTACACTTTTCTCAACGCTGGAATATATTACACAAAGAATAAAACTTGTGTTATCATTCTAGAAGTTAATGAAATGTTACATACATTTCTTTTTCCTTATTCATACGAAGCTATTTTATATAATACCTAATCCAGAACAATAACCAGAAGTGATATCAAATTGTTTACAAATTGTCAAAGAACCTTGGTTGTGATTGGTTTAGTAGTTTAGAAATATGGCAAAACCTTTGTAGGCTTTGCGTCACTCGTGAGAATTTCTGAAACTGGTTCATTTATTTAGTTGTTACCATGTAGTAAAATAGTTCCATATAGGTCATTCGGGATAAAGTGAGCACTAAAAATTTCACCTTTGAAAAATATCACTAGCCGTTACTGCATATAACTCAACATTAACTATAGTTGCCTTACTGCCTGTATGGTTGGTAGAGCAACTATACGCGATGTAGTTCCGTGTGTTTCCCTATTTAAATACTAAGGTACAGTAACAAAATCAACCAAAATCGACATAATTGTATTGTATACAATAAATATACATTTTTATTAAACTGTATAGATTCCTACTGACTGCATTATTTATCTGACACGCGCAAACATTAAGTGACGTGGCCAGAGAGGTTAGATATTTCCCGGCGTCAGCTGTTACGCGCGGAAAGATACGAATTGCCTGAAAATAGACATTTAGCAGGGTTTTTTGAGTGTTCACTTTATCCCGAATCGCCTATAGTATACCTTATATCTATTAGTATACAACTTTAAAACCCTTAAGAAACAAAACATAGTTTATACATTTTATGTTCTATGCATTATAGTGTTTTAAGTAAATCATATTAACGGTCTACGTCATGTGCAAATATATATTGTACATCATGTGTCTAAAATAATGTTCACGCATTCAAATACAAAGGTTATGCCAGGAAAACATTACAACAAAACACCTAGTGCACACCAAATAACGAGAGCAGCGCCGGATATGTAACTTCTTCATATAGTCACATCACTCAATCTAAACTAAGGTGGCTGCCTGGTGAACGTATTCTGCGTGTTCGAAGTCTAGAAGGGCGGGAGCTATAAGGGCGACACTGCGCGCGCATCAACCCTCACCATAGTCTCAAGGCACAAATCACAGAACAAGAGTGCTTATTTCTCGCCAACTCGCTTCTATAAGACTTTCAAATGTGACCATATTATTCTATGACATAAGGGTGATATTGTCCACGACTATACCTGTTAAATAATTCTTCTCGAAGAATTTCGGGAGCAAGAAAATTAGATAAATGGAAGACCTCAAATGGGATCACCAGATACAGGTGTCTTTACGTTGTTAAAAAATGTTGCTCAGAACTTAATATTTATAACTCATGTTACGTTAAACTTACGTGTGGGTATTTTTCTGAATATACTAGGCCCTTAACATAAAAAGTATAATATCACTTGTTCGGCCTACTTTTTGACTCGTCCAGAAGTTATTATTCATTGAGTATATTGCTCCTCACACGATTAACGAATTATATGAAGACAATAGAAATAATATAAAACACGACAAGAACGAGATCACTGCGGAGAATATGTAGACTAGCTTCAAAGCTTCAACAGTAACGTTAAACTGTTATTTAATACGATCACATCAGCCAGAGGGAAAATGTCCACAAATTAACCGACTTGAGCTCAAAATGAAGTTCAATGAAGAAGTAACATGCTTCGAAAGGTTAGAAGCCTGAACACGCGGGCACCTTGTACAGGAAAGTGATTAACTGTGAACAAGACAGGAAACATTAACTAGGGTGCATCCCTCCTACCACACTGATTGATCAATACACGCGGCCAACTTTCCTACACAAGAAGATGTAGCCTACCTACACCAGTCACATGTTGAAAGCAAATTATAAAGCTGCATTTGGGGCGCTGAAGGTAACTTGTGCAATATTTATTGTGTCTACGCCACAAATTATAAAATACAAATATTGTCCGTAGTAGAGAAGATCCTCATTTGGGTGGCTACGCAGGAACTTGCAATGTTCCTTCAATAGTTTATTTTGTCCACCTGACATTTATTTCACAATACTGGAGCATTATTTAGGGTATTATGCTCAAAAAACATTTACACGTTCATAAAATAAGTTGAAGCTTACATTCAACTTGCACAAGGAATATGACGAGAAATAGAACCGTCAACAATCCCGCACCAGTTAGTGAACAAGTCGTATGCTAGCCATCAGTATATACATTGAGTAAAGATTCGACTAGAGTGGACTTCGCTAGTATAAATTCTCAGAGTGGTTTCCGAGGTAAACACGTATAGTTCACAGGTTTGACACCACGTCGCGCTATACTCCACCCATTCTAAGGTTGCAGCTAATTCATGCAAGTGAACGACAATAAAATTTTTGCACAGCGTACATTTCTTTTGAAACATTGGAAGAAATATAAGGTAACTGTATTAGGCACACTCACAATGTGATGAATCTAAATACAATTAAAATGCTTTGATTTGTTTCGTTAGCAATTATTATTTCTGCTGCAACCTTAGACTGGATAGAGCATAGTACGTGTCTTGGTTATATCTCACTGGGGCTTGCAGTGTTGTCGCGGCCGTCATCTACCGCCTCTCTCTGTCACAGTCCCTCTCTGTCGCTCCAGGGACAAACCTGTATTAGAGGGTGGGAGGGAATGGCAGGAGACCTTGCCTGCCTCCTCGGAGTTGCCTTCAATACACCCTTGTCACAGACGACTCCCTTGGTCCGCGCTCCAGGACACAACAGCTCGTAGCTGTAATCCGTGAGGAAAATTGATTTCTGATCTAACATTACCGTACATTTATTTTTAAATATAGAAAATAATATATCTTTCCAAATATGTTATATTACAGTTTAAAAATTAAACCCACTAAAACGGATAGAATACGAAGGGGGGAAATATCACTACAGCTTGTACATGTAGCACATACATTTATAATCTAAAGGTTTGAAACCTTGTGATTTTATGTATAGTTACATGTAGGTAATAATACTACAGTCGGTGTTCAGATAACTCAGCGTATTTCTATGCTAAAATGTATAATTATGCAATACAGGGAATGTAATGATATTTTTCGCAAAGCGAATACCGCTGTTATCAACATAGTGTAGGCATGTAGTACCAAACCGTATAGTTCTGGCTATGTTATAACAATTTTAACGTATTTACTTCAGTTATATACCTCATTTATATCTCCGCATCAAATATAACGAGGCCTTTCATTTTATTCTATAATGCTCATAGCTTTCAACACACGCCTGCATTCAGTCATTTGCCGAAAACAGCCTTATCACAGGAGGACGTTTTCCGTATAAATTCCAGGGCTTAATATTTCTAGAATAAAGAAAATGACAGTTGATATTGCTGTCACTTATCAAACAACGAAGACGTACGATGTGTTAACTCGGGGTCAAGCACACAACACCAGCTAGTTACAAATCGAGGTGAACAAGAAGGTGACATGCATCACATGCCAGTGTACAAACATCACAGTACAGTACATTATTTCTCATATAAGAATTACACTTTTCCACAATGTATTGACATTTCTTTGCTCAGTCGTTTCCATGAAATAAGATGTGTTTTCCCTCGTCACAAGTGATTTTTTCACAAACACTCCGCTGGCTCTCAAACTGTGCAATTGATCAAAATCAAAAGAATTTTCCTGCAGAAATTTGTACACTTGATAGTTTCCAGAACAAATAAAAAACGGAATTCTCCCATGAGACAGACTATACAGTAAATGGCGTGATATGAACAAATGAGTCAACAAGGTACAGTTGCTACAACTGTCCAAACTTACTTGGAAACATCGTAACCGCTGCCAAGTTCTCGAGTTCCTAATATTTTTACGATAATGATTTTTTAAAGTCCAACGAGAACAGGTACCAGAAACCTGTTTAACAAGTTTTTGAAAATGTTTTTGTTGCAGTTGCTAATTTCTTCAAGACACGGTTTTGACTGTATGTGGTCCGGGATAAAGTGACCTGTATTGAAACCTTAACGTACTGTTTTTCACTTTCAGATAATTTAAGGTATAGCTTATACCGCGCTGAAAGGTAAAGTCAAGGTCTCAATAAATAGGCCTAATATTTTTAAAATCATAATTCGAAAGTGTTTACTTTATTGCAAATCACATATAATAAGTTAACTGAAATTTCGTTAAAAATACAACCCATTCAAAACTATTCTGTTCACTGGCTTGAAAAAATTAGCCAACATGGTGACCACCACTTAAAAAAACTGATAAATAGATTTTTTTTATATCGTTTAGGTTTTAAAAACAATGATGGTTAAACCAGTATAAACAGAGGTTCATTCAGCACCTCTACAGACAACCTACCCACAACTAGTGCACTTCCTGGCATACTTATGTTGTCCACAATGTATCACTAACTGCTTCCAAGGCTTTTACTTGCTCTCAACAACGTTACATCTTGATTCGCTCATAAGGCTGTTCACGTGGTCTAAAATAATAATTTAATATTTGCACAACATAGTGTTCGTTTTACTAACGTTACTTGTGACTACATTTCCCCATTGTAATAATTGTTTATCTCTCATAGCCATCTCATAGCAGCATGTCAAAGTCAATTTGCAAGTTACGGGAACATACGAACAACAAAAACAAAGTTACTTACCCAAATGAAATAATTGCCACTGGAATTAGATAGGCCTACTACGAGCAATATGCTAAAATATTGAAAAATTATCAACAAAGTCCTTTTGTCTTTCTTAAAAAAATCTACATAAATGACGTAAACTTCCACCGTTTTCGGATTTTTTAAAATAGTACAAACGAATTTCTTTGTGCGTTTTTAAATCCTTTAGCATATAGTCCACAAGATCTAGTTTCAGTGCAAATTATTCAATTTGAGTAAGTCACTAGGTTTTTGATATTCCAATGATCCTGTAACTTGTAAATTCCGACTTTGACATGACGCTATGGGAAAACTATGAGAGCAAAAAAGGTATTGCAAGGGGGAATTGTAGTCACAAGTAATTTCTATAAAACGAACACTACGTTGCACAAATATAAAAATAAGACTACGCAACTTGGCATGTAAGTTACACAGTGAAAAGAAGATATTTTGATGAGCGCTTAACATCTAGGTCTTTCGCACTGGTGAGGAGTGACACTTGAGTATGGAGCAGCGCCGGAATGAAGGGCCGGGGGGAAAAAGAGATGCCCGAGAAAACTCGCCGACCAGCGGCATCTGCCGGCACGATCTCCACAAGCGAGTATTTATTTACATAGTACTAAACACAAGAGTTGTCATGCAAGTAATTCAGTCTAACTGAAACTGCAATCAAAGAGATATGCTTTTAATGCAATTTTTAGTACGAAGAAAAGTTGGATTTTGTTCAAAATATTGTGCTAAGTAGCGATACTTTGTAGAAGGTTTGGCCAATCACAAAGCGATATACTCTAGGTAGTAACATAACAAAAACCTCATAATGAAGAGCTGGACCTGATTATACAGAAAACGAATAAATATTTATTTATTTAAGAGAAAGAAGTGAAAGTGTTTTGACACAATATCCTCAACAGAAACAAAACAATTTTGTGTGAAAAATCTCCTGGTTATGCATTTAAAAAAGTCATAACCTTTTATTTAAAAATATAGACATCAGGTTTTGTTTTTCGTACATGTTGCCACCAACTATACCAACACAAATAGCCTGAGAACTGGAACAGGCAAATTTCTACCCCTTGTTCAGCAAGGAAGGGGAAGATGGCGTGAGAGGGAGAGCCCCCCCCCCCCCCCACATGCTCCAGAATATGCATACTTCTTTTGTTTGGCACTCTACTTCTGAGGTGTTTCAAGTCTATGAGACTGTGTTTTGACTATTAATATTCCATACATTACTTTATTATAATCTGACGAGGACGTGTGTAATTGTTTAATTTTTTTTGTTATACGTATGATTTGGCTTGTGCAGTTGTATTTACTGAAACATTTAAATTGTGGTACTTATAAACAAAAATGTACTTGTAGGTCTTTCTTAATACATATAAAATATTTGCTGCTTTTATGTATCTCCCTCGCCTTCATCCCTATATTCCCATGTACTGTATTCTGGTGACTGCCATGCTCTTATTACTGAACTAACTTGTAAACATTGTAACATGCACCCTGTGTTTACGATGTTCTGGTCACAGTTACGTGTGTGTTAAATTATAATGTCCACTGCTGCCTTGGCTTAATTAACTGCCCAACATAAATAGTACATTGCTTTTGGTTTTTGAAACTAAAATATTACAAGCTGTCATAGAAGATCACTCGGTGGGATTTGTAACTGTCAAGAATGGTACGGCCATGTATATTATCATTGGCATTACTACTCAGCGTGCGCGTTTGGAAGCATTCAACATTCCCGTCTAGGCGGTTTTCGAAAATAAACAAAAATTCGTTTCTTTGTGTATCTTTCCTGCATTATTTTCAGTTCCGCGATATTTCCACTTCTCAATAGTTCTTTGACGACGCATCCCCTAGTAGTGACTCACTGCAGGGGCGTCACTTGGGACCACAGGGTTGCCCCCCCCCCTGGATTTTGAATTTTATGTGCATAAATATATTTTTTGCATTTTTAAATTTAAATAATGCTAACTTAAGCACATAAAACTGAAGTTTTATTATTGAAGTATCTAATTTATACATGCTTAATTAATAAAAAAGATGCAACAAGGTCACTGTCGCCGGAAAACAAAATCTTGCCCCTACCCCCTTGAAAAAACTGAAATGACGCCTCTGGGCTCAGCGGGCTCAGCCAAGGGGGGGGGGGGGAGAGGTTTTAACACCCCCCCTTTTCTCTAGCCACAAAAATTCGATCACATAAAAATATTAAAAACAATTTGACTCATATAATGTTCAAGGTTACGTTACGCAAAACTGCTAAAATAGCACTATTTTGCAACTTGGGCTCGAAATTTCCCGGGAAGTCGCCGGCTTTACAGTAGTTAGTGTACACTATATTATTCTCACGTCAACCCCCCTCCCCCCGCCCACCATCCTTTATCTCAAATTCTGACTACGCCATTGTACCAGAGCATTATGATTCTCCAATAAGCAAACAAGAATACATCCTATATATTCCTATCACTCCTTACCACAATGAGAATGCCTCGAAACATGACTGCCCCTATGCCCTACCTTGCATACTACTTAATCTATGTTCTCTCTCGTTTATTAATAACTCTTGTCGTTAAATTAATACGAAAAGCATACGAGCGCCATTTTACTTAACATGTATCACATATTACAACTGACCGTAATTTGTGTGCAATATCACTCCACGCATAATTAGTTCTGGCATCGCTTAATATGTTCGGGTAAGGCCTGATTCACAACGCGCAGTCCAATACAATTTACAATGTGCAGTCCAGCAGCCATGATTTTTAATGCACTGTTTTTAAAAAAAACTGCTGTTAAATACCGTAATCGGCCAATTTTTGAACATATTGTTTTTAAATTTGTAAAAATTGCTTACCCTGCATTTAGAAGCATATAAAATTTCAAAATAATATTATTTGTTTACATCACGTGATTACGAGAGCAACGCCAGATTGGTTGGAATTTTTTGCCTGTCGGCAGTCGCAAAGTTCACTGATCTCAGACAGCTGAACTGCCCAACTGCAGACTACGCTTTGTGAATACACATTTCTTAATTATATATATAATCTCCGACAGCCGACTGCGCATTGTGAACCGGGCCTTACCTCACACATACGACGCCTCATGTGTTAATATATTAATGCGTAGTGATGAAAAATATAACGTATACATTTTTCCTAAACCTAATTTGTAATGAAATATACAGGGGCGGATCCAACTCTATAGGGAGTGGGGAAGTAACTATGCCCATACCACGAACCAAAATTTGCGGGGGGGGGGGGGGGCGCCACTCCCGGAAATGATTTAGTTTTAAAGGTGCAAAATGGTGATATTTTGCAGATAAACTATACATTACAGGCCAAAATCCTTCTGGATTCGCGTCTGGTAATATACGTACGTTAACTGTTATTGTATCTCGTGCAATAATCTGACGAGCCTTACTCTTGACGTTCAAAAGTAGGCCTGTGTCATTTGGGCTGTGAGAAATAGGATTAGGAAGCTCAACGTTATCTGTTTGGCAAGAGACAATTTCTGCCGCTAATTACGCCGATATAGGTTAACAAAAAAAGGGAGGAGGCAAATTCATTTTTACATGGAGCACGATGCCAGCACGAAATAGCCCCCTTGCCGCTACAAGCGGTGGAAACTGTCCCTTGTCGAACTCGTCCATGGGAAAGTCATGTGTACTCCGTTTCATTTAAGTTTGGATAAATTTGAGCTACTTAGGGCAATAATTTGTGATTTTTGGCACTACGTAAGACAAACTTTGCAATACAAATGCTGAAATGGGCATCTCAGGTTAATTTTGGAGATAAACAGGTCTTGCATTGTGCAAAAAATCACAAAATATAAAAAATTATTGCCCATAAGTTGCTGTTAAATTTATCCAAACTTATATGAAACAGTGTATATCTTCCTAAACTGTAGGATAACAATAACTACAGCGATCAATTTTGACTGAGTTAATGCACATACTTAGTTACGCTCGTGTTAAAAAAGGGGCGTAGCAAAATGAAAAATAATTTTATTGACCTTTAAACTGTGGTGGTGAACGAAAAATACATCTGAATATGTTAAAAGTTAGTATGTTCTCATGTCGATTTTAAAACTTTTGTAAATTGTCACGTAAACGGGATCCTAATCGATTTGAGTCAAGGTAGATACGCTAACAAATTTTGTTCGTACCGCTTTAGATCGATGTCAATAACATTATAAACACAGGTCATTTTTCACTGGATGTGGATTGAGACATACACGCACATCAATTACGTGTTTAAATCTAAGGTTTTGATGAGACATGTTTCTTGTGATTAAAACCAAAATATAAGTTTACTTTGTTCTACATAAGATGATTGAACATGATTTAAAATTATCAGAAAATCAGAAAGTTGCTCAAGAACTTAATTTGTATGTCTAGGAGAATGTAAAATAAACGGGTATAGTTATGTTTATTTCGTTAAAACCTACAATATTTCAGTTTAACCAAATTATCATACAAGTCGGCCTATCAGCTTGAGAAATGTAATATATTTTTAACGGATCGTAAGTTTACAATGAGACTGATATAGTACTTAGTCGAGATTTAACACTAAAATAGGTTTTAATACCTACGCTCGTTTACGAACCAACCACATTTGCCCGAGCGTTCTCATAATCCACGAACATAGAAATGAAAAGTGAGGACGTAATAGTGCGTTACTGCAAGCATCAGTGAGGCGATGAGAAGACAGCTGTAACAAAGAGAGCGAGGAAGAAGGTCGATGTTTGCAGGTCGGTTAGTGCACGTCTTCACATCTGGTTGTCCTCCACAGCTGTTCAGCCTGGATAGAAGACCGGACCGGGCCTAGACACTGAAGGCGAGCACACATGGTTGCCAACAGTGGAGGGGAGAGAGGGGAAGGAAGAGAAATTACGCAATGCTGTCGCGACTGAGCTTTGGCAACGCCGAGACGAACAAAGGGCCCAGAGAGAGCGGCTTCTCCCTGGCAAGGCGAGGCGAGACAAAGGAAGAGCGATATAATGCAGCACGGCACGGTACCTTGTCTCCATGGCGGACGTGAACAGGCGCAGAGGCAGCAGCGCTCCTGCAGGGTAGAACACGACATGCGTGGGGCTGAAACAATAGAAGCACGAGCTGTTAGCTGGGCCCGCGCGCCACCAGCTACATGAACACACGTCACTACCACAACCCGCTCGCATCACACGCCACTCGCCGTCTGCTTCTCACCGCTGCCTCGCCGCGCGACACTGGCGCTCCAAGCGGCCGCCGCCCACCAATACCCGCGCTCCTCTCTCCTCCTCTGCCATTGGCGCGCCCTCACCACCACGGCCAATCCTGAGTATTGATCCGGGGGCGGGATGCATCGCGTGTCTCGCACCACGACGAGGGGTAAACTGAAGGGGGAGGGACGCGGCGGCAAATGGCTTGTGATGTGCAGCGACCACGGCGGCTACCAACCAGCCTCTCCCCCAAACCTTCGTCGCCCGCTCTATTTAAAAAAAAAAAAATCACAAAAACATATTTCGTCTGACACATCAGGCTCTCGGGGGAAAAAATACCCTCCATTTTTTTTTTCCAAATTCAACCGCGCGCTATCTGCCCTGCACAGACATCACTAAGTATTACAATTTATTCGTCCGTCAGTCGCAAAGCGAGAAGAGGAATTAAATACCTATAAAATGTGTTAGATTTCTTTAAACGAACGTAAATCAAAATTCGAATTTTGTGACTGTTCACAATACAAACAGAGAATAATGAGGTATTTCATCGTAGTATTGCAAGCATAGCATGTCATTGGCTACCAGAGTATTTTATCAGTAACACGTGGCAACTACTGTACCTTTGTCACCAGGTTGTCAAACATCTTAGATTGTAATTGGAATATTTTGCGAGTAAAAATAAGGCCACGTTACAATTGAACATTTGGTAACAGTAATTTGTGGTTCAGCACACGTAAGGTTAATTCTACTACAGGTTAGAAAGATCAATGTTAAAAGTTTGGCTCAGGGAAATTTCTGCCGCTTGAGCGCTGGTATAGGTAACGGGTGTGTAAAGTGATCAATCACTGAGTTTTCATAAATTTTAGGTTATGTCAAGTTGATAATTTAAAACGCGAAATTGGTTTATTTTCATTTAAAATTAGTCTAAATTTAATTACTTCTATCATTTTCAAGCCACTTTAAGTTTACTTTTACAACGGTTTTGTCTTTTTCTGGTCCCTTAGCAATAGCAGCAAATTAACTGCAGGAATTTCCCTGTGTCAAAATCTCCCATAAGAGAACACATTTTCTTTCTAATCTGAAGTAGAATTGACCTTAGTATAAGCTATTTCATACAGAACACCTTTGATAGTCAAATGTGTTAACACATATTCCGGTTGTCTGTTTGTATTAAAAAATTAGATTTTATAGTAAAAACTACTTTTAACACATCCACGTGACAGTTTTATGATATATGATTCAGTTCAGAATTTTAAAAAATCATATTAATAAAAAAGCGTAAATAAACAACTAGTGACCTTGAAGTGGTTTGAAATAGTCACGAGACCAACTTTTCACTATTATTTTCAATATAAAATAATATTGTTTTTAAAATATAATTATTTACATTAAATGTATCCGTTTTCGCAAATAAATTTATGTTTAAATCAAACTGGAATAGCATTCTGCAAAACGGACTGTAGGTGTTAGAAGTAAGCACGTTACTTTACAAGCTAAAAACCAAATACTAAGGGCCTGCCTGTATTACCACCTACGAACAAAGTTCTGAAATAAACATATTTAGAAGATAGTCCAGAAAAGCGTATTACGACCCTCTATTGTCGTTAAACCGAGAGACTATCCACTGAATAAGCTATCAGCTACTTCTATCTGCTGAAGTTGTTATCCAGAAATTAAACGTGTGAGTGGAACAAAAATGGCGTCATATAGGTTTGCTCTTCATGAAGTTGAGGTTAGTATTCCTGTTCATAAAATGGAGAGCTATTGAAAGCTTTGGTTAGCCTACTGCGAAAAACGTAATATAAATTACGAGATTATTAATGATTATATACATTTTTCAGCTTAGATTTTCATGTTAATATTTATTTTGGTTTTTAACCGATTACCAATAGCCTACTATTTTTTAACTACTACGAACTAAGTGACAGTAATATAATTCTTTGTATGGCAAAATAACAAATTAGGCTATTTTTAAGCATATGGGAAAACGTATTACCTTCTTGTTAACAAAGGATATACTGTGCATTTAGGAGATACTGTCACATATTTGCTTTACATTTGCGAATTGAATAACATGTAACGTGAATACAGTGAAATTTGTTACGCCTTCACTGTTATTTATGGTATTTTTTAGACCCATCACAAATATACGATGGGCTTAGAATGACAGTGGTGAAGTCACGTAAATGTAATTTTAACAAAAAACATTAATTGCTTTTTTATATAAAAACAGCTCCCGTTTTTTTAATACTTGAATTTTACTTAGAAAACTGAGTAAAAAGTGTAATAATTGTAACGGAACATTCTCTCAAAACATGTTTCATACGATTGAAAAAAACACCTCTTAATAAAAGTGACTTACACCACCATCATTCTAAGCCCCTCATATAACCGAAATATTAGCAAACGATGCACAAATGCCACAATCATACAAAATCTTCATAAATGTACCTGTTAGGTATGAACCAAGAAATATGAATTGGTGTGCTACAATTTATGTAACATTTTTTTTTTTTTTACGATTGCCATTGCTGATTAAAATAACGTGTATTCACAATTATTGTTAACGATCTAAATACTACGTATATTTTTAAATATAATAAGTGGATAATACTCAAGTAAATATTAAAGGCTCTTTTTATTACAATGAATTTATATTCTTTTCTTTTATTTGATATATTTGTAAGTTTCTTTTATTTCGTGCTATCTATCGGCTTTATTTTAACTAGTATTTATTGTGTTGCATGCGTGAATTGTAAAATTTAATTCATCCAGGTCTATTGCTGTATTTAATAGGTCTATGTCTATTTTAATTGATAATTTACGTAAATTGTGATGTTAAACACGAGAAACAGTGAAAATTTGTAATAGAATTTGCGAAACTTAAAACTTCAACAACCTAACGAAACTAATTTAAACTAAAAAGTGTACAGGTAGCTACATTTTTACTACCAACATATGTAAATCTAACGAAGTAGTGCATCCGACTATATAGATGATAGCTATCCGGATACTATCCAGATGTCGTAATACACGACAGCTGACTATCAGTAGCTGATAGTCTATCCAGTAGATAGTAATCAACTAGTTTTATCAGGAGGTGATAATACAGGCCGTAAAGCACCAAAGTTTTCACTTTAATTTTAATAATTTTGGTTATGTGACCATTCAGCTAATTGTTACTTGCTGTGTTTACATATGCTAATAAGCTCTCTAACCACTGCGAGGGTCAAGACATACAAATATTTACTGTTTCAAAACAGATGCTACATTCGTACTATGCAAGGCGGCAAGGCCACAGCAAATGTGATTGGAACACTGCTGCTTCAAAGCCGAACGAAACAGTCTAACTGAAATCGCACACATTCTCTCTCTCTCTCTCTCTCTCTCTCACTCTCACTCTGAAGTAATGAAAGAGTGTTGTTTCAGTTTCGAAACAGTATTGTTTCAGTTTCGAAACAGTATTGTTTCGAAAGAGTGAGACAACGCTGTTTTCAGATATTGAACCATCTTCACGTAACGACAAAGACCATACAGCCATCAACATGGTGCTGTCGCAATTCGCATGCTATACAATACATGGTTATAGGTAGTTTCTAAAACATGGGGACAAACTTCGGGGGCTATATTACTTATTTTAAAAAATTTTGTTCCATTTTATGCTATTATGACTTATTGCATCATGGAAATAACAGGGGTGCAGAATATGTCCGATCAAGAGAACGAGGTTAGGAGGAAATCAGAATACATCAGGGGGAAATTTTATTGAGAAAAAAAAAATCAGTATCTGCACGCGCACGTAAATGAGCTGCTGCACTCGCATACAAGCCATGCTGTCACATATTGACCTTTGGTAAGCTCTGAATGATTGTTATTAATTTTTAAAATAGTCAAATTGCTCCTTAATGTGTTAAAAAGTGTTCAATGGCTTTAGTGGAAAATTTCAGGTCAAAATAATGTGTTCTGGGGAAATAGTCATCCAAAATACATTTTCTGCACCCCTGGGGAAATAATACAGGAGATATTCACCCTTCAAAATAAGGGCTTACTTTTTATTTTTGTAAGATATCGAAAACCACTTATAAATAACGTTGTTTCGCACACTGCTTTCTGTTAACTTTTATTTTCAACATCTGAAGAAACTACTCCGATAGCGTCTAACCTTCGTGAAAACACACCCTTATCTTTGCCATACGCGTGTGTTAACACTGAAGTTTGTCTTTCCGAAGAAGCGGTTATAATGAATAAAAATGGCCTTCTTGTTAACAATTACTAGCATTCATAGTTTGCCAACAAAATGTGCACAGAGCAAGCCGTGACATACTCACGAAATATGTTGTACATATACATGCGTCATGCACACAAGGAAATGTTATCTGTACCGCATTTATTGAAAGCAAGTCAACAAATTCAAGTTCAGTAAACCTCAACAAGTGTACACAAATGCAGCTGCACACACTTATGGCCAGCGCGCGCGGGCACACACACACACACATTCACGTTTGGAAGGTTTCAGGTACGAATTTCGGTAAAAAAAAAAATCGATCAGAAATTGGACTCCTATTTATAATAGGAAATATTACTCATTTGCCATGCAGCAGCAGGACACGTTGTAATATTCATTGTAAGCGATGCACACTACGGATGCAAATACGTGCTCGACCTCTTCAAAAAGCGCAACACCATCCCATGGTTGACCTGCCCTGCCCTATAGACTTTTCAACGAGAGGGCCTATTTTGTTCATTAGGTCCTTCTTCATAAAGGCAATAAATGTTCATACAAGCTTATGGCAAAAAAAAAGTTGTGAGCAATATGAGAGTAGCCACCCCTGCTATTTTCATGAAGGGTAGTCTTCGGAGGACTGATTGGCATCAGCGTGTATCAAACATTATGTGCACGTATCACCTCAGGGCACAGGGGCGAACCTTGTTGTATGTTAGTTCTTTCCCTTCTAAACGAAGATCTGGGAGGGTCGACGGATATTTCGGCGGTACTCGTGGGAACAGCATGGAAAAATAACTAAAAAATATAAATAATAAATTAACAGTAAAAATCTTTTTTAAAACACGTTTTTATTTAAATGCTCTAAGAAGTAGAAAATGAACTTTAAATTAAATCAAATCCATCAATTTATCACACTACACAATTTATATGATATAAAAGCTTGTCGCGAGATTTACTTATGTACATACACAATAATACAATATGAAGCCTGATCTTCACAAAAGCAATTTTAAGAAAAAATATGTTTAATGAATCGTTGATTTAGCTTTGAATCAATGGATTGTCGTCGTGATTTTCGCTTCAATTTTATACTTATACAGATGTTCAACATGCGAGGTAAGATTTTTGCAGAATTCGATTACTGTAAGGCTTAAAATTAGTTTTCGATTACTCCATGGTATCAACATAACTATCTGAGATAGCGATGTATTGTGTGCTTAGAATGATGTTCACGTAAATACGAAAAATAACTGTTATATCAGTTTTTTATATTAATAAAATTGCTTTCAATTACCAAGGGGGAAACGTAGTCAATTGTAAACCTTTCAAAGCAGGCGATGGGAAAAAACAAATACGGCCATAGAGACATTATTTATAGGGCATATTCTGCAATTATATCGTTACCAGGGGCGAAGCGTCCATGGAAGCATGTTTCCCTAATAATCCTCATCACTTATTAAATAATAAAATAATGTAACATTTGAGAGTGAACATCATTTATTTACACTGCAGTGCTTGGTATATTTAGCTACGAGGATAGTGGTGCGTCTTGTCTCCTGAAATTACTACTCTATGGAAGCAGTCGTGTCCTCTGCTTCCAGACCTCTAGGACTATTGCGGCCGATGAATGGCTCATGAACATAGAACACTCTTGATAGTACCACAGTTAGATTAAGCCTATCATACTGGGAATAGACTCAATGCAACAGCTCAATGTAATTATTGACTTCCTTCAAGGACCTGTCCAGTTAGGAGAACAGCATGTTGCATCAACTGTCTTTCCGAGATAAGGCCACGACATTAATGATTCAGCTGCTAGACAATTGGGGGTGGTGCAAGAAAGGAAAACACTAGAGGAAATTACTGATGATTGAAAAGAAAGGGACATGACAGTTTGTGTATAAGCTGATAGTTGGGAGCAGGCGGTACAGTCAGCAGTAAGACATTGTAAGACATCAAATGAACATGAAAGTGAGGCAATGGGGATGCTTTTAGACAAATACCAATATGTATTGTGTGCAAGCCAGGGCTGACAACATAATATGCACCACATATTCCCACGAGTGATAAGTCACCATTTAGGTAGTGAGTGTACATACCGGATTCTGTGATCGCGTCAAAACCCAATCGAGGAACAGATAGGGCCTATAGGTAATTGAAAGCTGTGGGAATATAGAGAAATACCAGAGCCCTTTACCGAATCCACTATGGTTGAATATAATAAAGAATAGGAGTGTCTGTTTATACCTAGATGCTTGCAAGCTGAATAAAAGAATTGGGCTGAGAATCGCCGACTGAGTTTCAGGGAGTTCAGTACATACGCTCTACCGATGTTCCCCAATGTATCTGGCTGATACCACCACGTATGCACTATAGACAATACACAGCTTTCTTATATTGGGGCAGATCATATCAGTTCTGTGTGTTACACTTTGGACTATCGAACAGAATCGGGGAATTCTGTCGTGCAGTTGAGACATCCGTAAGGCTGGAAGTTAGCTCGTTTTGTAAAACCTATTAAAATATGTATTGGTCACAAGTGGAAGTTTCGCAGGACATTTAGAGAGCTTGGAACATTTATTTAAGTATATCTGAGAGATCAACATGCAGTTAAAAATCTCCAAATTAAAGTTATTGCATCAGGAAGTCAGTTTTTGGGATTAGTGTTAGATTCGCGAGTGATCAGACCATCAAACCCTTCTTAAGTTTCTGCAATCAGTAATTTTTCGATGCCAAAGAATCTAGATCAGCTCCAAGGGTTTCTAGTAATACGTTATTTCTATCGATATTTCGTGGATCACTAAT
This sequence comes from Medauroidea extradentata, assembly GCA_003012365.1. Taxonomy (NCBI): domain Eukaryota; kingdom Metazoa; phylum Arthropoda; class Insecta; order Phasmatodea; family Phasmatidae; genus Medauroidea; species Medauroidea extradentata. The sequence goes on from PNEQ01000321.1 coordinate 24,251, forward strand.
GATATGCGGCACAATTGTTACATTTAATAAGAAAAGATTACCTAAACATGGGAGGAAGGGCGAACACCACACAGAATTTCGAAAAGCTTAGGCAGTTGTTTGTGGAGAAATGCACGATGCAACACCCTAATTTTAATAGTAATTTTATCTTTCCACTGATGCATCAGGGTACAGAACTGTTTCATCATATTGAGGCATTTGGAAGTAGATCACAATTTCCATCAGTCGCTACGTGTGAATGTCTGGTAATAGTATGGGCATTAACGAAACTTAAAAGTATGGTTAGTGCCCGTAAGTCATGATTTTACCTTACCACGACTCTCTTTCATTACTTTTGCCCTGCAGGCTAGTTGGGAGTTATCTAATGCGATTGAGTCGTGTCCTAGAGTATGATTTAGATGTTAGATATGTCACTGGCAAGAGTAATCGGGATGCTGAGCTGCTGAGTAGGATCATCGTAGCAGGAGATGAGGTAACTCTGGAAGAGGAACCAGTTGTGGGGCTGATGATGGCACATTTAGAATTCGGTGAGGATGTAGAACTGGCAGGAAAGTTAACTGGGATAGGTCGTGAACAGCGGCAGGACACACATTAGGAGCCAATAATAGAGGTTACAGAACATGCCGACAGGGCTTTAACAGCACATGATTAAAAACTGTCCTAAGTAGATCCCAGCCACTATTAACGACTGTTCTGGGCCTTACTTATAATCACAGCAAAACAAACATTGAATATGAGAGAGTATAACAAGTAGTAGGCTATACTTGGAATGATGACTCATTTACTTCGAGCACAACCATTGATGACATTGAAGGAGAATCAGCAGGGGATGAATTTGATATTTACCAAGAAATGAAGAATGATGAAGATATACGTGATACAAGCGATCTGATAGATAATTTTCCCATCTATGGATTAAATCTAACAAAAAAATCCTTGGTAAATTTAAAGATGAATATAATGGTATATCAATCAGAGTATTTTGTGGTTTGAAATCTAAAACGTACTCATTTAAGACTAATATCAGTGAAAAATAGGTACGCAAAGGAAATAAAAAATAAATATAAAATGTATTAAATGTAGTAACTAAAAATATATATTGATAAATTAGAACCTAAAGTGGAAGTTATAAATAACATAATATAATTTAAAACTGTATACACCCAAAGAAACCATACTCGGGTCGGTTTATACGTGTGAAGATAAAAACGAAATTATAAAATAAACAAATGATAGAGCAATAAAACAACTTTTTTAATTTAAACATATATTTTCATTAACAAATTCAAGCGGAGTTTAAGGTAGAATTGGATTGACACAAAATTGGCGTAGCTTAACCTAGCCAAGCATTGCGTAACCTAACCAAAAAATATTAAAATAATAGGTTAAAAAATATTTCACAAAAAATAATAAAAATAATCTTGTAATAAATAAAAAATATCAAAATGAGCAAGTTCCAAGCATTTGTTGGTAGTGATGGTGATATAAATATACGTAATAACAAATATATATACAATGTACAAGTATCGAAATTTATTAACACAAATATTTAAAAAAATATGACAATTTCAATGTTTCATCACATGTTCAAACTGTTAAAAAGTTCTAAATTTGTGTATTATGATCACGGTAAAATAACGAGTCTGTTGATTTTCAAGAATTTACACAATCTAATGTAATTTTATGGACGCATTATTTACATATAATACAAAAAATATTGAGAGAACTAAAGAAAAAGGGCAAAAAGTTGTGACAAATTATACGTATTTTAGAGGATGGTATTTTTTGTGCGTATACTCGGTGAATATCTTAATGAAAAATATAATGATGAAGAGTATCCAGAAGATAAAGAACTGTGGGTTTGAGCTCAATACAAAATCACTCTTGAATGATAGAACATATTTGGAATTATATAGTAAATTTCATGAAATTATAAACAAAAATTTAAAAGAAATATTGGATTAAGAATTATTTTTCAGAAATTTTTAGTTATTTACATAAAGTGTTCTAATATTGTTGGCGACAAAAACCTAAATTTTTCCCATAAATTAAATTAGGTATAAATGGTCTATATTTACGGATATTTGGGTTAAAATGGCGATTTCGGGTCAACCCAATTCTTCTGCTGAAGCCGGCATAACACGTACTAGTTTGTGTAAAATTTTTCAGTGTGTCATAATAATGAACGTGACTTTTGCGATAAAACTGATAATAGGAGCTGAGATTGATATTCTATGGAGTTACTCGCGATTTTCGCACGTGAGATACGTGTTGGATGTTGCCTTTGACAAGCGGATTTTCTCGGGGTAGGGCCTACTCTAGTTTCTCATATCTCTTCATTCATCAGCGGTCACAAGATATCGTTTATAAGTGTCAACCAAAATGTCGCCACTACACACTAGTGATAATATCCACCTTTCTTGCTAGTGCAGAACAGTGGCGTGTCGTGTTTCAAAGAATGCAATATTAGCTCCGATAAGCTCTGAGCAACGAGGACTCAATGTACCCAACATGCTGTGTAGCAGTGGCAGAGGAGAAGGGGAGGGGACAGGAGGACATTGTCCTTCCCCTAGAACAGAGGGGAGGGGCAGTATAGGCATTTCGACCCACCCTAAATTTTTGTGGATATTTAAAGTTTATTTATAATTATTTAAAATAATAATATTTCAAAAAACTACAATTTCTGCCAGCTGTACATTCAATACTTAGACACGAAAATTCTTTAAATAGCACCAACTTGCACACTAAAATCCTAATTTTCTCGGGGGAGGACCCCCCGTTGTAATAAGTCATTACAGGGAAAAACTCAGAAATACATTTGTGTCCACGATCCTTCCCTCCCCCCCCCTCCTTTACAAGAATACCTTAGAGCCAGTGATTTATTGTGAAAAGAATTCTGCAACTATTTGTTACAATGCCTTATGTGAAGACCTATTTCTCTGCGACATGGTCAGTGATTGGAAGTTTTTAACTTACAGCGTCTCGGGGTCCTACCTGCAAACCACGGACGTGTGTTGTCGCGGTAACATTGTTCTGGTTGGTGCAGTCAAATAAGCCACGCCTCTGCCCTATTATATTCTGCCAATAATCACGGACCAGAGTTGCAGGTGTGCGCGTATGGCATTGAAACAAGTTGTTGCAGAATTATTTTCACCAAAAATCACTGGCTCTGGCTATAAGCATCGAATAAGAAATACGTATTGTATGAAATTTCGTGAACAAAAAAAAATTCATAATAGTATAAATAAAGTACGAAATTAAACATTTTCAAATGATTTATTAAGCCCTCCGTCCCAATTAGTGCTGACAACACTCTAAATAAAGTTCTGCGACAGTATGCTACGTTACGAATAATATAGGCCGTCCACGGTAAGGTGAACACTTTCGATGATCGCCTTCTATGATAATTACAAAAAATCAGGGTTATATTGTTGCTTGAGACGTTAACTTTTGAGTACAGTCCAACCCATACGCTGTGTTTAAATTAAAAAATGGTATTTTACGACATCACAAGACTTACAATAATGATTGAATTTATTGTAAACATAAATCTATAAACCTGTTGTGAATGTTAGAAATGTGGAATTAGATAAGAAAATATTGTGAACGCAAAGAGTTTGTGTTGCAAATACTGATGATGAGCGAGTCTATCGAGTCAAGTGTGCTGCACGATGACTGCAGGTTGTACAGCAATGAGCAAACAGCTTGCAACAGCTTGCCAACAACTGTCACGTAAGCTATCACTCAGCCTAGCCTCAATCGTAGTACATATTCATCATCCGTCTCCTCACGCGATGTCACTGCTACATTTAACCCGTCCAAATCACCTACTGTTTATATTACACACCACATCAAGCTTCTTCAGTCACCCATTAATTTTACATTAAATAGTTGTCATACGGGCACATACTGTAACAACAATTTATTTCGACCTTTATTTTAACTCTTTCAAATATTGAATCACAAGGTTTCCAAGTGTAAACAATCCAACAGCTTAGCTTGTTACATAAAAATTTCTGAACAAACATGACTGACATAGAAAAAAAATCTGCGGTCAGTATCCTGGCATAAAGCATGTGTTTCAGAACTACCTACACACTAGCCTGACTAGACTGGTAACAGACGTTAGGCGACGGCTTTAAACTGACAGGTACAAAAATACTAATAATTTAGAACAACATTAAAGTTCAGTCCTTGTCGCTGAAGTTATCCGCTGCTCGTGCGCACTCTATCCATAACTGTGCTGAAACAATAGGGAAGTTATTTTCCAAAGATCTGCATTACTTGTCCACAAATATGGCAATCACTGCCGATGGTCCAGTGGTTTACTTGTTAGTCTTAGCTACGAAATGAAGGCTACTATTTCTACAGACAATGGTATTATCCGTACAAAAATTCGCACAGTCGTTTAATGAACATCCTTTACATCAACTTTTTACCCCACAAACGAAATGTACACGAACAAGGAACCCTTTGGAAGTAGACGACTGCTCAAATATAACATTCCGCAATATACACGGTGGAACGTAAACCAAGGAAAAGCTCGTGGGTACCGGTAGCCAGACCTAATCAAGAATAACGAATAAATCAATCACACTTCTACTGTAAATAGTATGGCTATACAACAGTAAAGTTGAGTTGACGAGTATGTAAATTGTCGATAAATGAACAGCCATTATAAATGGGAAGCTGACCTTCCGGATTCAATTAACAAACATGATGATACATATGTAAGGAACAAAGTGTAATCACATCCAGTCCTATACGTTGGAAACCTCTGTTATTATGCATGTATTTCTATACCTGTACACCTGTAGCAACCGATTGTAGTGAATACAGAACAAGAGTGACATAAAGAACAAAAAAAGGCGCACATGTCCGAACAAGCTCGGACAAACCGTTACTGGGATACAGGCACTCAACTTTTGAAATTATGGCAATGCCGACAGGTAGGCAAGCCGTGTAGCACGCACATGTTGACATGTTGCCAAGAAGCTACCAGAGTTTTGCAATGTAAACCACCTTAAGCTTAAGTACCGTTTGATGGCGCTTCGGCGCGTGGCATTCGTCTGTGTAGACAATATTCCACGACGACGATTTGAATCCATATCACTACAGTTCCGTACAACACGTCAATGGAAGGGAATCAACTTGGGCCGTCTACAGTACTGTTGCAACAAGACCCGGACATCGTGGGTCATGTCCTGTGGACTGATAAAGGTCATTTTACCCAAGAAGGTGTACGTAATAGGCACAACACCCACCATTGGAATCACGACTATCCACGTGACATTCGTGCCAGGGGTTGTCAGGTCTGATGGAACATGTACGACTTGTGCAGTGTCCTGGGAAGCTGACCAATAGCACCGAATATCTTCACTGACAGACTTACTGGCGGTAGGTATGCCACGTTTCTTTGAGAAGTTCTGAGGAAAGCTGGAGCTCTTAGATGATGTTACACTAGCGCTGAGTAGTACACGACTGACACCGGCGCATTACAATGCAGTAGCTCGCCAGGAATTGGGTCGCATCTGTCCACGGCAGTGGATAGGAAGGGGTGGGCATGTATCCTGGCCACTTAGGTCACCGAATCTTTATCTCTTAAGACTTCTCTTTGAGGGGATTCCTTAAGAAACAAGTGTCCCGTGACCTTAGCGTCGAGGAATTTACTGCCAGACTGCATGCTGCTGTGGTGCATGTAACCAACGATCACTTGTGCGTGGTGCAGTTGCGTCATGTGTGTGCCTGTGTTGGGATACATGGCAGACAATTTGAACGTACGTTGCTTTGAAACTTGCAAGGTGTGAAGTAAGAATGTTTCGTATAACGTAAATATAAGGTGTCATCACTATGTTTGTTCCTCGGAAGCAAGTCTCCATGTACGTGCTACACGGGCTGCCTACATGTCGGCATTGTCACAATGCTCAGACTGAGTGCCTGCATCTCAGTAACGGTTTGTATGAGCGTGTTCAGATACGTGCGCCGTTTGTTTCTTATGTCATTCCTGTTCTTTATTCACTACAATGAGTGGTTACAGGCGTGCGTGTACAGAAATACGTGCATAATTACATAGGCGACTCCATGTTTCCAACACATGGGATAGGATGGTGGTCACACCTTGTTCCTCGCATATCTATCATCATGCATCTGAATTGAATCCGGAATGTGTACGTTCCAATTGTAGTGGTTGTTTATTTATCATCACTTGACATGTTCATCAACCTAGCTCTGCACATACTACTGAAAAAAGAGGCGTGGTTGCCATATACATACTCTTGATTTTAGTCTGGCTACCTGTACCCCACGAGCTTTTCCGCCATTTATATTCCAACCTGCATATTTTGGAGGAACAGTAAGAAGTGACCAGTCTACATGCGTAAAAATATAAAACATACAACTGATTAGTAAGTATTTTGAAACAATAAACTGTTTGTCTTGACCAATGCCCACACTGTAAAAAAAACTTCATGAAATGTTTAGAAGTTACTATCCCAGACGTAGTATGAGACAGTTACCATACTTCCGTCTTGTAAATATGCTAACCTTTACAGTTATTACAATACAAGTCTGATAATTTCAGTATATATTTGACTGTTTTATAAAAATGTTTAGGAGTGCTACCATAGATGTCTGGGAAACTATTCTACCATACCTACCTTCTTAGCACTTCTATACGCACGTCTGGTAAATTTACAAACTATTTTTTAGAGTGCAGCCATAGAGCACAGCACTCGCTAAGCTATCCATCCTCACGCCCAGTTGATAAAACATTAGTCTAGAAGGTTAATCAATTGGTAGATAGAATAAACCAATACCGTGACATTAAATTAATATTTACAACTGTTATTGTGAATTGAAAGCAGGTCACAAATCCCTAAGGGAAATACCTGTGGCCAGTAATTTGATCATTACTAAGGAAACCCGATTACGAAACCTGTCTGGGAACATGCGATTCTCTGGAAGACGGCTCACCATGTACGCATCATGTTGAATGACACCTGTGTATCGTTAGACACGTAGGCCGACGACTTCTGTGATAATAGAACTGTGTTTCCCCGTGTGACAAAGTGGGCCACGGCACATTCGACTGACTTGTGTGTTATGTGCGCTCCGGCTGACATGACAGGAGTATTTATAATATAAGTACCTTGCAGCAGTTCAGTGGAGATCAATGATGACTAGGGAGTGGTCCACTGCCCCCTTCCTAGGACTCGCCAGATTGTACCTTTCATTGAATGATTGTTAAGAACCGCGACACGACTGATTGTTTGATTGTAAATAGTACTACTGTCACAATTGATTAACGTTCATTTTGGTAATGGCAATTGTGAGAGTACACAGTACTGATAAACAGTGTTCTAGTGGCAACTATGGATAACTGATGAAGTTGTGTGCACTTTTGTTGTTAACTAATTAAGAAATAGATTCAACGTTTTCCATTTGAATTATGATACCGCCATTCTGAGCGAACCCACTTATGACTATATTTTGCATTACATTATTATAATAGGCTGATTTTTTTAGCAATAGTATTGTAAATACATTAATGTTAGGATGACTATCTGAAGATCTAAAATGTCAAAACACCCAACACCAGGCTTTTCAATTACGGTGACGATAAAGACACGTCGACACGGTTTCCACACACAAAAAACTGTCAATTGAAGATTTGTAAATAATACTATCGAACCTTTAACTAAACAAGTGCTGCACGTGATGGTATAGGACAACATGACAACTTGTTTCATATAATAAATAGGGCCACGATTTTGTCGCGAAAAGATTTTTGCCCCACTTTGTTTCAGTGACTCACGTGCACATCGGCAGTTCTGTTTCAAGGTTATCGGCAGCGTGTCTTTGTTCAGACACATTTCTCATTTTACTGCACCAATCAGAATAAGATTATTGTGAGTCTGTACGTCTATAATTTGCCAAGGCAAGTGAGAGTAAAATTATCCAACGACGATGTAGCAGAACTGCAGTTGTGCACATGACGCATCGAAACCAATGTTGCAAAAATCTTTTCGCCATAAATTCTCGGCTCTAACAATAAATTATAAATAGTCAAGAATAGGAAAATACAGCGTCACTGAAAATAGCTCATCTCCCTTACTCGCCTATGACACTGACTCGGAACATGACAGGTTGAAGAGTGGACGTACACACTGTTCACGTTCAAGTAAGCACTTCTAAAGAATGCATAGTCAAGAAATGTAATAATTTATGTGACTTGTGGCATCATCATATTTTTTAAGTAGGGTGATATCTATGCACTGCGACTGTTAACGTTGCTGTATTTATTTTAAAGCGTGGCAGAAATATAAAATTATCTTAAATTTAAAAAAAAAGTGCTTAGTTTATCGTGAATAGCCTACAACAGCAGTTCAATCACGCCATGACAAGCTACTTGAATGGCAGTATTGAGTTTCGTCGCGCTACAACGAGGGCCGGCTCGACCCACGTGTCGGCTATTGCATTTGACCGTATTATCCGGGAGTGATAAGATAGAAGACTGAGGGGGAGGGGGGATCCTCGCTGAGCTTGATAGGGAACTTGGGCGGGGGCGGGGTGTGAGAGCGCAGTGCGCTGTTGCCAGACGTCACAAGCGCGGCGGGTGGACCTAAGGGGAAGGGAGGGGGGGGAACTGATGGCTACACGTGCAGCACAGCACACACATACACCTCCCTCTCCCCTCCTACATCAATTATGTGAAGGGGCGGCGTACTACATGCAGTCTGCAAATAGCACTTCCAACATCGAGCACGCTACTAGCAGGGCCAACACGCCCTACCATATACATCGTGGATAGGAGGGGAGCAGGGTTGATGGAAGGTGCAGGTTTGCAAAGTAACGCATGTACCCCGTGACGTAATTATCCACAACACGCCAATCACTTCACTATGTCTTGCTTGAAACCACTTGAGCTAACTTACAGGCTGTATAAATTATTTGAAGCTACGACCGACTCACTGGCCAGCAGGCTAGCCTCCAAGGATATATATGTATTCAAGCAGACAAGAGTTACTCATTAGCTGCTCGTTGACAGTGAACTGGGCCTGCATATAGTTACACTGTTGTTATTGGCTCAGAGACTTCCAGAAGGAATGTCAAATAAGTCACGGGCCAATTGCAAAAGTGACACGAACTTATAATTGGATGGTGTTATGCATCAATAGACTATGCGCCAATTTTAAGTTATCAGTAAAACATGCTGTAAGTTTTTCGGATATGAAATGGTCTTACAAAAAGCATAGTAGTTCTGTAAATGTAGTATTCATAATCACAGGATGTAGGAATAAAATACTATTTATAACACAGTTTTAATACAGAAAAATATTTTATACCGATCTAGAAATTGGCGCTTGGTCTATTGATGCATAACACCGTCCCATTGCAGGAATTCTAACTTATGCGTCAAAGAAAACGCTAATTTTCCAGGTCCCTATTCAGAATATAGAACCACTTGCTTCACATAAAATAATGTGCAAGATTTCTCGTAATGTGATGATTGTCTACTCTCCGTCAAGGTCAAGTCTACAACAGGTTAGGAAGAGCAATGTTATTATTATTTTGGCAAGGGGAACTCTAGTTGTGTCGGTGTTGGTGAAGAGTCAACTTTATCCTGGCACTCGTGGAGTAAACTTGGCCCTTCCAGCCAGCATGAAATAGCCATCTTACCGTCAACAGTGCTACTGCCGGAGAATATTGTCCCTTGTGAAACTCGTCAGTAATCAATTATATTATATTGTTAACCTCTATAATAAACTAGTGTACAGTTACATCAGCCGGTGCAATGCGGCTCCAGTCCTTCACTTTGAATGTAGGCATGAGTCACGTCACATCGTACACATAATTATATGTGGAGGCGTTTATTCATGGCATGGGGAGGTCTGGGATACCACAGCAACGTCCTGGGGACAGTGCAGTGCTGTCCAATAATTTTAAGAAACTATTTTACATTACGTTTTAAAATCAGTACTAACAACAATCCTAATGTTTCATTTTAATTATGAAACATTCACAGTGCAGGTTTGTGTCAAAATATGTTTATGAAAAGTAACGGTTATTTTGGTAAAGCAAATACTAGACTAATAACGTTTTAAAAGCGATCAAAATGAAGTTAGCTTCCGAAATGTGAAATGAACTCTCTTTCTCGACCTGCGACTCAAAATAGGTGACAACTCGGGCCGAGATCACGGCAAGTTGGCGTTAGCAGACCATGTATGGCGAAATGTCGAGATAAAAATGTAAACATCAGACATAACCAAACCGTTGTGTAAAATGTACGCACGGGCAAGGCAGCGTTAACAAGTGAGAGTTACTGGAGCTCGAGAAATACATTTCATTACAATCTCATTGTGAATACCAAATTAATTATGTTCATTTTGTTCAGATACAACAATGTGTATTTGCATTTTTTTTTTTTTTTACCCCGCAGTTTGTCTCCAGACAAAAAGTAGCAAGTTTAAACTCTAAGTCTACTATTGTTGACATATTTAGTAAAATATATTAACTTGTTTGAAATTCCCTCCATTTTTACACCTTGAATTACTTACAGGTGTTCGAAGACAACCTGACCTGAGGTAGACACAAGAGTGGTTGCTATGCAGCACTGCACGTGACTGTACTATATGGATAGCTCGGTAAATAGCCTACTCTTACCGAAACAACTATCAAAAAGGTCACATTTTAAACTTTATATGAAGGTGGAATGTTTACGAGTTGTAACGCAGCAAAAATATTTTAATATTTTTAACATGCTGAAAAAATTGAGTATTTTATTTTAAAAAATATTTAGAGACCTGAACTCGCGTTTCCTTTAGGCGCAAGCTATAATTCAAACAACTCTAGTTCGTGTCACATTCGCAAATGGCGCTTGACGTACATGGCAGTGTAAGTCTAAGCAGCTGGCCTACAAGTCCTTGAACCTGCAAACATTTCCTGTCTCGACTATATCCTTCACTGATGCTTCAGGAACAACACTTGGCGAGACAAACCTGCTCCAAGCTAATCCTTCACTAGTTTTTATGCTTGTATGTAAGGAAATATTAGTAATTTGTCTCCAATTTTTACAACTTATGTAAACATCCGTTTTAGTAAAATCATTTATGGCGGAAAAATGTGTATATAAAATAAATATTTTTAAAAAATACAGCAAATTATATTATATTAATAATAATATTATTATTAAATAATTAATATTATTAATATAAATAATATTAAATAATTAGCATTATTAATATAAATACGGTAACATTAAATAATTAATATTATTAATATAAATAATATTGATAACATTACCCTTAAATATAACCATCGATATTATCGTGGTGATTGGTTCGAAAAAGGCTTTCTTGCATGTTGTTCCTGAGAAACCAGAACGGTAAAACGTTTATTTTTAAAACTAAATAAATACATTTTATTCAACACTTAGTTATGTTAAACAAGTTTGCAGTGTTACAAACTATAAACACTTCTGTTTCCCATGAACTTTAAATAGATTTGACGATTTGTATGGTGGAGTGAAAGGATTTTGGCCAGCACGTAACATCGAGGTCTTTAGTGCTGGTAGGGGAGACATGCGAGTATGGAGCAGCGCCGGAATGAATGGGCGGGAGAAAATAGGAGAGCCCTGAGAAAACCCACAGACCAGCGGCATCGTCTGGCAGATTCCCACAAGTGAAAATCCGGAAAATGACCCCGCCGAGAATCGAACTCGGATTGCCTTGGTGGGAAGTTTGTATGGTTTCGGTAACAGTTATTAACGAGCTGTGAACATCTGACAGTCTGGTGCAGTGCCACATATGCAACCACGTTACCTCTACTTCAAGAACGCAGTCTACCTCAGTCATGGCGCAAGAATAAGGATTAATGTGTTAAATTATATTAAGTAAGGCTTACTAGCTTTAAAATATATAGTTTACGGACGAAAACCAACATCTGCTTTAGCAAGAGCAAAAATTGCTATAAAAAGTGGGAGAAAATCTTACGGACAGACGCTTTCGCGTGTTCTTTAGACACGAAAATACTGATTACTTCAAAGTTTTCAGGGTACTGAAAAACAGCCAAAAAGACTCTAAAACAGTGTGAGTCGCACCGAGATAAAAATGTTAGTGGTGAGCAATATATTACGCATGTTCGACAGTTGCAGACTATCCGACGAATGAGTGTACTTTTCTGGCAATTCTGTTGGGCTAAGTTTTGTATGCTATCAACATTGTCTTACTTTAATTCGCCTATTCAGTAGGCCTAAGTTATTACATTGTTACACGCCAGCATTATACATAATATAGTTAGTGAAATGACATTTAACAGTTGCCAACTGTCGTAACGAGACTGTTCTACTAACAATTACATGGTAACAGCGGTCATGAAACAAATGTCTCGTAATTAATACTGAAATACGTATGCTACAGTAAAAATAATTACGTCTGTGACATGCATACAAACTCTTAGATGGGAGCACAAGTATTAAATAGCAAAATAACTAAGCATATTACTCGTCAACTGTCTAGTACCTCAATGGTTTGGCAAAATACATCTGAACAAATTATTTTAAGGACCGAAGGTAAAAAAAAAATCTTAGCATATATTTTTATTACGCGAAATCACAAACGGCTTTAAAAATAGCAACGCTCCCACCCTAACAGACCAATATACAAACGTGTTTTAAATTTAAAACTAGAAACATATTGTTACGACTGTCAAATGCCTCGCCTGGAGGATGCGCTAGCGACGACGGCAGTGCAATCAGGTCAGTGGTTGCACAAGACGAGGGCCTCAGCGATTCTTCCCACCTGCACTGAAGTGTGGTAATATCATGTAATGTATTGGGGGAATCGAGGTCTGTCTTATTGAAGTCTTCCAGCCGTCACCAGGTCGCCAGGATGGTCCTGGGTCGAGACCCACAACGTGCCGCCGTCCGTCGATAGCCGACACAATCATCATCAGCCTCCAGCACATCATGTTACGGTGAGGTCTAAGATGTGCGAAGTGTCACCCACCCCATGTAGTACAGTGTAATACAACTAACTAAACAGCCGCTTCCCTCCTATCTAAATTATATAGTATAACCTTGTAGTGTTCTGTAACTAAACTATGTAGAGTAAAGCCACTGTAATTTTTATAATACTATATTTCTTTTAAATGTAACCCTCACCCTTAACTTAACAACTTAACTAGTTTCAGTATAAAGTGTCTACCTCTGACTACAGCCACCCAACCAGATTAACTCATGTGTAAAACATACTTTAAATATTCATTTTGTAACAATATATTAGCACAATAACTTGCAGAAGTAGTCTCTAGTGACGGGTACGTATTTAAAGGATTTCACCGACTCGTACTTTTATGCGATTCTAACATAAAGAACTGTTACAAGAGCCTACACATGTTTCAAATTAAGTGCAGCTCTTCTAATAATATCTGCGACTATATTCATGTAATAGATTCATTCATGTTCTATGCCGACAGTAGGCATAGTAGCATACCTAAAAACTACACTGTGTTTGTAACTGGGCTGCAAAATTACGCTGCTTTGAAATCTAACAATCCACAAAGAAACACTGATACACTTATTATAATTCTAAACTAACAAATAAATATACATACACACAGAACAACGAGCGTGAATGTGACATAAGGGAAATTGTCATGTTCAAATTTTATTTAGAAATCGCTGGAATTAAGAAAACTTCTCAACTTTTTACAGTACAGTGGTTTGTTCTGCTATACCACGTTAAATAAAGAACCATGTTTTAATATTTAGGCATAAAACGTGTAACAGACATGGTAATCTTTGTCATAAAGACGCTCATGAAGACTGTCTTGAAAGAGTATAGACGCGCAGGTTCGATTCCTGAGAAAACCCGCCGACCAAAGGCACCTTCCAGCGCGATTCCCACGTGCGAAAATTCGAGGGCCGACCCCGCCGGGAATCGAGCCCTGATCGCCTTGGAGGGAGGCGAATGGTCTGACCACTCGGCCACCGCGGCTCCGTGAGGATTATAATATTATTGTTGAGGTGGGTCATGTCCCCTGATCCCTGTTGAAAGCACAGCTACCACACTAGAGACGCGTGTTAACATTAAGTACGACTTACTGACATTCTGACGATGTTTACTGACATTTTACTCTCTCCAAGAACAAACTGCAGGTTTTCAACTAACAAGAACAAAGTCTTTAAAGCATTCATCTCGGTCTTTTACAGAATACAGATTTGCAAAGACAACACTATCTATTGTTTCAAAATATGTCAGTCATAGTAACATATTACCAGCATTTTTATATCACCCCATTCCTGTTTCCCCCACCCGTCATTCCTGCCCCGCTCCACACTTATTTCACGCCAACCCTCACCTGCGCTGAAGACCTAGCTGTTTAGCGCTGACAACAATATTACTACACTTGGTTCAGTTGTGTGGCAGCACATGAAACAAATGCGTTTCCTGTAACTAAAGCATTTAACTTTTTTCTACAACATTAACTGAAGAAGATGTAGACGACGGCGAAGTACTGGTACGTACAGAGCAGTTAGTATACCATCATTATGATTGTGATGCCCTCGAGTAAGGCTAAACACCACCCTTTATAAGACAGCTGTTCCGGATTATAAAATAAATTACAATGAATTTGGATTAAAATGAAACAAGTGCTTGTTCTAAATGTATACTTTATCCACATCTTCAACTGTCAACATGGCTGACTTAGATAAACGTTTTCTAGGTCGCATACGTTTGTTTAGTGTAAAACGTACAGTATTTGTCAACTCACGCATAAGTAAGTACATAACATATTAAATTAACACTTAAAACGACTTAAATTATATAAGCAAGCCAGTAAAGATACGTTAATATAAACTGTTGATGTATCAAGTGTCAGTACAGATATTGTATTTGTACCGCTTACTGTAAAAAAAAAGTATGAACGCCATTCAAGAGGCTTTGAGTAAACTAGAAAACTGTTAGGCTATTAGAAATGAAAATTTTGTGGTAACTTCTGACTTGCTTACGTTGATGATGTTGATTCAGGCTTAATTATTTCTTAGCATAAACAGGGAACTTGTTCTGATTCGTTGGAGTCGGGTTCCTTTTTACAACATGGGATGGGGAAAATTATTTTCAAGTTTCATTTAACACTTTATTTGACGTAGAAATGTTATATTTTCGTAATATGAGAGGGAATTAGAATAAGAATACAAAATTAACAATTGTTTCGACAGATATTATACCGGTACCTGCGTGTTTTCACGGTTTCGCATAACAACAATAGTTTGAAACAGTTGTATAGTCAAGACTTGCATGTATTTATTTCCACTGAAACAACAAAGTTTCCCCGGAATGTCAAAGTAAAAAAAGCTGTTTAAATGTTGGCTTTCAGAAATGTCAAAAACACGACACTGATAATATCCGCAGTAAACTTGCGATAAGGCAGACAAGTGAAGATAATAGAGTGGTCCTAGGTAAACAGACAAACAGTGTAGTAGTGGGAAGGGGATGTAATAATTACATGTCCAGCAGTGTTGCCAAAATATATGGAATTTCATAAAATGTGTGGAATTTTAAGTGGCTTGTTGAGTTCGCGTGGAATGCACACTTTGAAAATAAAAAGGAATTTTACATAATTTTATAATTTGTATGCGTAGTAACATGTATTTACGCCTACGCATTGTAAATGAAAACTAAAATGTGGGCTAAACAATATATTTTTGATGGTTCACTTTTCGCTAAATACTGGGGTGAATTCGTTTTGTCAAGATGCCAGCATGGAGCGTACGTAAAACTAGGATATTCATTTTCCATTGAGTTCTTCACTGTGTGTGGAATTGGGTGCAATTTTGTTGTGATGCCTGTGATTTTGAGATGGTTAATCCGGCAACACTGACGTCCAGTACAGTTCTAGTTACATGAGCTGTGTGACAGTGCTCAGGCGTATCGTCACAATGGTCAGTCAGCTGGCTCGTGAGTAGGGGAACATAACGCATGATGACGTCACTACGTCCAGAACCAGCTGTGGTCGTCACATTGTGTCCAGCTGTTGTACGTGCCTCGCTGGCTGCACGCCAGTGGCGGATCCAGCGATGAGTTTAGGAGGGGGGAGGTCATGCCTTAGGAAGTATGCATGTTATACCCGAAGTCAAAGTGGGGGGTCCGGAAAATGTTAGATTTTAAGGTGCCAAACTGTGCTATTTTAAGAATTTTTGAAATTAAATATTGAATTACAGGTGTAAGAAATTATATTTTTTAAGATTATGACTTTCGTACTGTCGTGTCAAAGCTCTGGGAGCTGGGAGGCATGCCGCTATGGCCCCCCCCCCTCCTCCCTGGGATCCATGCCTGCTGCATGCTACCTTCTCATTTAAGACAGTTCAAGTGTGAAACTCTTCATTTTTTATTTATACGAAATAATGTTAGTTTTGCAGAAGATACGACGGACTATATGTTTCTCTTTTTGAAAATCTTTAGCATGCATAGTATTCGAATATTGACTTGTCAAAAATAAAAATCTGCATGTTATGAGCGCATACACCCAACGTAAATCAACGGACTCACTGAAATGAAATAAATTACACTGAAGTTAGATGTTGCGTGTTACGTGATAAAAGTTGTAAAAATATAGAACAACATATTTATGTATTTCTAAAAAATTACTTAAATGGGGTTTTACAACGAAAGCTAGTGACAGCTTCGGTACACAAAAAACATTTTTTCTCAATATATTTTTTATTAGCAAATAGCAACATTACTCCTTATTACAAAGATACCACATTTATAGCTTTGCGAAATGTCGACTCATTGTAGTGTATGTTGGTGCTAACAAGTGGTCACCCAGCAAACACAAAGTGGCGGCAAACCTTCGGCAAGACGCCCGCTCGCTGTCCGAACTGTCATCAAGTGTCTACAACATGATAAAAGACAACAAAAAGTTAACAGTCAGTTGCCTTTTTTTTTTTTAGATAAACAGTAGCCGTCACGAAAAAGACGTCAGCACGCTGTACTTTTTTAAGACAGTTAAAAGACATCGCCAAAAATATTCCGAGTATTTTGCAGGCTATTCCGGTCCGTTAACGGCGCAGTGACTATCTACAGACAGCGGCGAAACAGACACCGGGTAGCTGTTTTAATGAAGACACTTAAAGGATAGCAGCAAGACGATTCCGGGCCATAAATGGCATAGTGTCCCTTATGCGGTGTTTTTAAGGACATTTTAATGATACTTTAGAAACATTGAACACTGATTTGCTATCTGGATTGTGCTGGTTAATAGCTTGTGTCTAAAAATAAGTTATTAATAGTATTACATAAATAATCATTTCCTAATATACTACTGGCACATAGCACTAGTTCAAGTGTTATGCGTTAAATAAACTACTAATCAACAATAAGCAATCACAGAATACACAATCTGTCTGCAAACTACTGCTAACATCATCCATATGCCAGAAACAGTTACTTGCTGTTATGTAGATTCCAACGATGTGTGATGTAGTGGTTAGCATGACGGACTACGAATCCAACGACATTCCATTCACGAAACACCCAAATTTAGAACAGTATAATTACGTAAAGTACACAGTAACATGTACGAAACATAAGAAAATACATATTTTAAGTGTGTGTGAAACTTTTTGGAAATAAATTTATGTTAATGTTTAGCCATCGCCTTCCTTACATTTTTTCGACACCCAACCATCAGTGGCCCTCTGTCTTCTTCTGACACCCAGCCGTCACTGGCCCGGTGTCTTCTTCCGACACTAAGCCGTCAATGGCTCGCTGTCTTTTCTTACACTCAGCCGTCAACTGCCCGCTGCCTTTCCCGACACTCAGCCGTCAACTGCTCGGTGTCTTTCCCGACACTCAGCCGTCAATTGCCTGGTGTCTTTCCCGCAACACTCAGCTGTTAACAGCCCGGTGTCTTTTCACACTCAACCACTACCAGCCCATTGTCATACTGACACTCAGCCCTCCCGCGACACTCAGCTGTTAACAGCCCGGTGTCTTTTCACACTCAACCACTACCAGCCCATTGTCATACTGACACTCAGCCCTCACCGGCCTGCTGTCTTAATGTCTTAATGACACCTGCCATTATATCTTCTTTGCTAAAGGCAAGACATTTGATACCTTATCGATAGCGGTCCGGTGTCTTTACTACATGATGGCTGGATGTCAGCCACTGAACCAAAAATACATTAGCCTGCTTCCGGCAAAATACACAAACCGGCATCTGGAAATCCGGCATGACGCTAGTGGCCACCTTCCAGCCCATGCTTTCTGTGTTTGATAGGCACTATCTTCTATGGCACGACGAGCTGCCAAGGTGAGGTGTCGTTTTGCGCGATAAGAGCTCATAGCAAAACCCTGCTCTTCAACTCCTGTAGCGACTGAATCAAACATCTTGGCGCAACTCATTATATACCGAATTGACGTGCTCTTTCGCGCATCTGGAATGTTAGTGAGACATGTACTTAACACATAAAACTATTAAAAGTGATATTGCTAATGTGACTATTTTAATGAGCATTCGAATGGCCTTAAGATGAGTGTGTACCAGTGTCAAATTTCCGCGTATGACGTGTGAGAACAACGGAGTGTTAATAACCAGAATATCGCTCTCGATGTGAAGCATATCGCATCTATTCTGTGTGATCAATTAATGCACGATTCCATTACTATTTACATCAAGCAGTTAATTAAGAATACATCATATGTTTTTTCAAAGGGAAACTTTTGATAATACGACTTGAATAAATGTTTATAGCTCGAAAACTGAAAATACAAGATAGTTGTCAAACACTCCCCCTTAAACGGTGACCCAAAATTTTTATTTATAGGTAGTTTGTAGTAAAAGTCAATACATGTTTATAGTTTTATGTTATGCAATTTCAGGGTATTTTCGAAATTACAGCAGTCTAAAAATACAATTTTTAACCATTTTGAGACGCCCCAAAATCATGTTTGTAACAAGCGTGCAAAAATTTTAAAATTATAGAAGCGTAGTTTCGATTCTGTGTTCTCTTCGTAGGTAAATGTAATATCGATAAGTTAAGCGGATTCACGTAAAACAGAATACGCGTGACACGCTGCAACACCGTACATCAAGCGAGGACTTCTCTTAGTTGTGTCGCTACACCAATCACGGTGTCTTCTGCAACTACAAACTTCTAATAACTCTACAACTAAAACATGCGTATCATCATAACCATCGTCGTGGAATGTCTATTTTAACTGTCACCACACAGGAGTGAAGCATGCTGAGAACCACTAGTACGAGTGTAGGAAACAATATACAGCAGGCTACACGATCATTATAATCATTTCTTTGCACTCAGTTATGCTCCACTTATTGAACATCATGCATAAAAAGATAGAGTCAGTAAATATTATAAATATGCGGCTCTGTTGAATTAAGGAAAAAAAAAAAAAACGATAAGGGTGAAAATTTGAAGCCGCAATACTTGACGTAACGACTGAAGGGCTGACTTATCAGACAGGTTTTCTTTAGTTGCTTATGGACTAGCTGCTCGTACACAAGCACACATTCAACTCAGCGTGGCTGTGCACTACTACATTGTGTCGTAGAACAAAGCGAGGCGGCGCAAGGGTAACATATTGGTAGAGACATGCAAAATTCGCGTTATCATTTGGAAGCTGACTAAACTTCACTTTCCTTTACATAATCTGCGCTTCAATTTGCCACTAACTTTTGTGTTGTCATTTACGTATGTTACGTCTTTACAGAGATTGACCTCTTTATCGTGTAAGCATTCTCCGCGGCAAGTCACGACAATATCGGCCAGCGGTAGACGTCGAACGATCCTATAGTCACTTGGAGTCTAGTCAGCTGTCAGAAAATAACGCGAATTTTGCATGTCTCTACACATTGGACTCTCATTCGGGAGGACCCCGGTTCGATCCTCGGCTCCAGCCATCCTGATTTCGGTTTTCCATGGTTTCCAGAAATCACCCCAGGCGAACGCTGGGATAATTCTTTAAGGGGGGGGGGTGTTTAACAATTTTATTATATTTTCAGTTTTTGAGCCATTACATTTATTCAAATTGTATTATCAACATTTTCTCTTCGGCAAAGCAAAGGATATATACCTGGTAAACTGCTGGGCATAATAAATAACGGAATCTTTTATTTATTTGTCATGCAGAATCATTGCATGATAATTATAGGTTAACTTTTAAGCATTATATTAGCATGACTCTGCATGAGAAATTAATGAAAAATTATATTATTATTCACGTACAGCAGTTTACCATGAATATATCTTATACTTCGTCGAAGAGAACATTTCGACAATACAATTTGAATAAACGTTACGGCTAAACAAAACTGAAAATACAAATTCCCTAACCGTCCTCCTTAAAAAAGGCCATGGCCGACTCTTCTCCCAACTTCTTTCTTTGTACCAAGTTGTGTGTCACAGTCTCTAACGACCTCGCAGGCGACGAGACTTACTATGTCGTAATAGCAACAAACACTACTGTGAGTGGATCTTCAAGGACACTTGAGAACATTTAACATTCTCACTTCACGTTTTCCTCACTTTTGGAAACTCGCTTGTTGCCAACACAATTCACCCAGAAAGTGAAATAACGACAGTTGAAAACCGATTGAGAACTATTTTTCGGAACAGAAATGTGCTATAAATAATTGTATATTACTAAGCATTGAATGAAAGCATATCACATATACTTCGAAAATAAACCCTACTCTTTAAAAAATTTATAGAATTGTTCTGAATATTTGGCAGGAAAAGCAACGCAATTTATTGATGCAACAGTTCGTCAATGAAGACTTCAGAAACTGTCGAATAAATTAACAATATATGCCGAGAACTTTCGAGATGCATAAGTTTCATTGTTTTTTTTTAAATCCCAGCGTTGCTTAATATAATGGTATTTTGTGGGGATCACTTTGGATATTAAGAAACGAATCTCTCTACATTGTAACTGTTTCTCGACAAACGATAATATTGACTTTGACGTCATAATCACTTCGGTTAACAAACAAACCTTCGTTATATTGTCACTGTTTCTTGACCAATGGTCACCTTGAGTTCGAATCTAAGTTTCAAATTATTGAAAATAGTAAGTAAAAAGGTTTGATATTTACTTTGTCACGTCCACTGTATATTGCTTGAACAATGAGTCTGGCAGAACATTGCACCTCGCAGCCACATAACACGCATACACACATACATCCATGCATGCATACAAACATGCATGCGTATATACATGCATTGTCCCATTAATACACACATACATCCATACATGCATCCATTCATACATACACACATCCATACATGCATGCATCCATCCATATCCATGCATCCATCCATCCATATCCATACATACATTTCCATACATACATATCCATACATACACACATACACATATACATACATACATACATTACATACATTCATACATACATACATACATTACATACATTCATACATACATACAGATGTAATGTGTGGCAGTAACTGTTAACTTGTGCCAGTAAATGTATTTTATTTATAACTTACACACTTCTTACAATAAATATGCTCGACAAATACTTGTTTTCAAATCAAAAGATAGGGGAGGAAGGCCGCCAAGCGGTGTGTAAAGCGTCGCAAGCTGGAAATTTAATACAAAATAAAATTTAGCTCAACGTGGGTAACGGCTGTGTGCTTATGGATAGTTTCCAATAACGTTAAAGAGGAGTGTATATAATCTAATTCATGCCCTGCATTATTATTTAAAGCTCGCCCAAAACTTGAAGTTTGGTACCTGCTTCGACTGCTACTAGCCGCAAATTATTTTTCTTACATGTCATTATTTTAATTTAAATGCCGTTCAACATTGTAAAGAGTGCAGATAAATAAAAATAACGCAAGTAATTTTTCTGACTTTATTTTTCATTCATACACGATGGAGCAGGTTAAACGTATTGTTACTGAGACAATTTCACTTTCAGTAAATATATACGCATTAAAACTTTTAGTCCCTGCCGCTCGCACGGTAAATACCCACAAAATATTTTGCAGCTACCACAAAATACTTTTTCCGTGTCGAAGTGAAAGGCTAAGATTTTCTGAATTCAAAAACTTTGCGATAAATTTTATCAAAACGCATTTCATTTATATCCTCATTCTTAGTCTAGGAATTGTATTAAGAAACGTGTATGTTGTTGGAAAGAGGTGAATTGAGCGCAACCAACGTTATTATATATGAGCAAGAACTAGTTTGAGCATCCGACACTTGTGTATCTCATCTCAATCTGCACAAATCACACTTCACAAGGCTCGTTATATATCGTCGGACACGTGGCAATTATAGATCATTCGGGATAAAGTGAGCACTAAAAATTTATCCTTTGAAACATATCACTAGCCGTTACTGCATATAATTCTACATCTCTTTTCACGTAATTTTCTACTGTAAACAGTCGTGAAGAAATCAACAATTATGGTTGGTTGACGTGTACTTTGCACTGCATTTTGGCTTCAACCTTCTATATACGGTAAGATTTCGGGTTCATGTGTGACCACTGTACAAAGCACTTAACTTCGCAAGCAGTCGTTTCTAAAGACTATACAAAGTTGGGAGTACAACTAAGGATAAACAAGCCCTTAGGAAGTTCATTGCGAAATAGAAACTAGTGCTGCAACTTATCAACCCACTCCCAGGACGTTATCTTTGGGCGATGCAACAATTTGTAATACTTTTACTTACAAACTACACATACTAACTAAAAACAATGAAATAACACATAGTGTTTACTCGTTCCCTTCTCGTACATGTTATTTCACAGCTTTAGTAATGTCTACTAGGACGATCAATTAATGTAACTGATTGTGACTGGGTATGAACGCATACATGTGTGCTAATACAATACTTACAGTGGATGACACATGCTTGTATGTTAAAGAGCCATCTTCACATTGTCACGTGTAACATAGAGGTTCCCGTAAACACACGTATGAATACAGATATGTTCCTCGACTGTGCTTCACAATGCATGGGCATGGCCAGTGTTGCCAAACCATCTGTGCGATACGATAGTACGAAATTCAAGATAGTATTTATTTCTAAGCCATGCCTAGCCTGAAGGCCTTTACCTGCTTTTTTTTTTTTGCTCAAACTTTAATGTAGTAGTGATTAAAGTCTGAGTCAAGCCTTTGGTTGTAATTTTACGTGTATCGGTTGTTTATTTTTCTTAGTTTTATTTTGCGTTACATTGTTTTATATTTTTTTTTGAAAGTTACATTTTTAAATTTATTTCATTTGGGTACTATTTTTTGGTTTTGTGTGGGAAAAAGGGGAGTTCCCCCTGTAAAAAAACCCACGATGATTGAGTAGGTTGATGTTTGGTTTCCTTGGTTTGATTGAAGAAGAGTGTTGTTGACACGGAGTTATTTCTGCAGTGAAGAGGTGCAGGTGGTGTAATTTTCTTTTCCTGTTACTTGAGGAATTCTGTGTTCTTTTTTTTTTTTTTTCGTCTTGTTGCTGTTGGTTTTCTTCTCGAGATAGTATTGAGTATAGGGCATGAACTTGGATGCGGTTCATTGAAAGAAATTCACTATTGTAGATGCTTACTGATATATAAATGACGCATCAGACGACCGTAATTACTAACCAATAACTGCAGAAATTGCGTTGATTATGTTACTTTTTATATAAAATAGTGATGTTAGAACCCAACAAATGTCCGAACTCATCAGATTTATAAATAATTTGGCATATTGCTGAAGACACTGCGAAGTCCCAAAATCCAAAATGTTTGCTTTATTTTATTTTCCTCACGAATTTGTACTGCGTTTTTTTTTTTGCTCTAATCACTTGTATGTAAAGTTTTGCTGTATCAACAGTCGTCTACTGCTATCAATTGAGTTGTGCTATGAGTTTTATTACCGACGTATGAAAGGTTACTCATTAAGATTTATTTGTGAAGTGAGCGAAATATTCTTAACTAGTTAATGAAGCGTGGTCAAAAATGTTATAGAAAAAAAAAGTGAAGAATATACTTACAAAAGTTATGTCAGGAATTTTATTAACTCATGCATTATAAATATGCCAGCACGATACGAAATACACATCCCTAAAACATGCATTAGTGCAATACTTACAATCTAAACAAGTAGATACATAACAACGCCAAAGTTTCCGTTACAAACTGTTCCTGCAAAAGTAATGTAAAGCGAAGTGCACATACCTATTTACATGTAGGTTAAGTGATACTGTAAACAAACATGTTTAACTGTGCCGTATAGTTTTTCTGTGCGGCTATATAGCAGCTAGTCTACGTAAAAATGGAATAGTTTCGCTGGAACAAATTGCCACAGCGACTAAGATACTTACTTTGACTAGACTTGGGCACGTATCTTCGTACACCACCAACACCAACCTGAAACGAAAAACCTGTCATTAGACTACTGAATAAATTAAATAATAATAATGTACATAGACATGAAAGCAGTACAGGTATACAGTGTCCGGAAACAACGCACAATCAGCCACCACGCGAATCCTGGGCTAAATTAGAGGCGAAAATGTCAGTGGCGTAATGTTGTAGGATGACATTTACGTGCACAGTGTGGCAACATAGCAAAGTAGTTATTCCTCTCTTGTTCCGTAGATATCCTATTATATAACTTGTGACGGTCCTATTTTATTGATACTTTTATATATATAAATTAATGTGGTTTAGGTTAATTGTGATGATTAATTGTAATGAAGGGGCCTTTATTGTCATATGTAACATATTGCCATCCATTTTAACTTCAGTATTGATTGTGAGGGGTCTGTGGGATCCTATGATAGGCCAGTATAAACACAGTAGAAAATATGACTAT